>SJYC01083180.1:0-11762 GCA_006408675.1 Madoqua kirkii
TGCCGCGTTACCAAGGAACTGCCACACACTAGCCACCAAAGTGACTGCTCGTTATTTGAACACTTTCTTCTATTTGACTGAATACAGGAAAAATGTCACAAATAGAATATTCATCATCCCCTCGTGTGCCTTTTCTTCCCTGCTTATCTCCCTGCTGTCATGTAGGAATCCCAGCTTCAGGTTCATTTGGTATGTTGAGTGCGTGCCCGGGGAGAGGACGCCGCTGAAAGCCTGGCCCGTGTGCTTCGCGCAGCGACAGCCCTCCCTCTCCACCGGTGACACCCCGCCAGACGAACGCCACTCACACTGACCCCTCGAGAGTAGGACAACGTCTGCCTAAGCGGAGGGGCCTGACGCGCCACGCAGAGGGAGCATAAAGGACCCAAGGAGCCTTCGCAGCCATTTAGTGATCCTCGGCATGTCACTTTTACAGACACCTCAGCTTCCAGCGCTTTTATCCTCAGGTGCTTCTCGAAAGACGCAGGATGGCACCCCCACCCCACTTCAAACACCGTCTGTTTCGAGATCCTCAGAGGGGCTAACGCCGCCTGCCAATTTCTCAGCTACAGAGTCATCAGCGGGGAGAGTCGCTCCTCAGTCTCTTTTCCATCAGCGGCAGAGACGCAGTTTCCCCAACCCGGTCCTACTGCTGCCAGGCCCTGCCTTACAGATTGCCCTGTCAGGCTGCAGGGAACACGATTGTAGGCCTGGCAAAATCAAAGTACTTATTGCCCTGACAATTAGATATTATGTTCAACTGAAGTAACATAAGCCTAAAAACTAATGGCTTCAAAAAAGAAGGATTTCTTTTTTTTTCTCCTCTGCACAGCCACCTAGGACCCAGCCCTTTTCTTCTCCATTCTGAGGAAGTTACCATCACCCCTTCCCCCCCTGCTCTGAAGATGGCCACTGGAACGCCACCCTTCACATCAGAATTTCAAGCAGGATAAAGAGAAAAGGCAGAAGGGGGCTCCCAAGCTGATTCGGCCATCCTTCTAAAGAGCTTTCCAGAAATCCCACCCAAGAACTCCAGCTTAATGTCTCATTGACTAATAGCTACAAGCAAGGCTGGCAAATCTAAGTTTTTAACTGGGTACATTGCCATTATCCATAAAATTAGAGTTCTATGAACATTATGGCTTATGATATCTCCTTACAATTTATATATTAAAGTCCTAACCCCCACCGCTTCAGAATACGATTGGATTCAGACATAGGGTCTTTAAAGAGGTATTCGAGTTAAATGGGGTCATTAAGGGCTGGCCCTAATCCATGTGACTAGAGGCAATTGGGACACCAACAACATACAGAAGGAAGACCACGTGAAGGTACAAAGAGAAAGTGGCCAGCTACAAGCCATGGAGAGAGAACTTAGGATGAAACCAACCCTGCCAAAGTGCTGCCAGCTTGATACTGGACCTCACAAAGTGTAAGAAAATAAATTTCTGCTGTTTAAGCCACCTGGTGTGTGGCATATTGTTCCAGCAGCCCAAGCAGACTAAGACAAGAAGTAAGGAAAAGACAGAAATGGTCAGGGATAGGCAGTACCTGGCGCATCGCGGAATTCCTAGCCTTTATTCCCTGAGCTGCTTAAGATCCTTTTTGAGGTAGTGTTCATCAGATGGCATCCAGAGGCCTGCACCATCCCCACCCGTCCCTAACCAGTTCTCCCCCAACCTCCATTTCTCTTTTGTCTTTGCATGACTCTCCTCCCTGACTCTCCTCCCTGGAAATGCTTATATAAAACTGTGGCCTCTCTGGAACGATTTGCAAAGTCCTGAAATAGCCCTCCCTCCTTTCCACTGGCCATAAATAGCCTGAAAGTCTAAAGTCGGTGCTTCATTCCTT
Source organism: Madoqua kirkii (assembly GCA_006408675.1). Classification (NCBI taxonomy): domain Eukaryota; kingdom Metazoa; phylum Chordata; class Mammalia; order Artiodactyla; family Bovidae; genus Madoqua; species Madoqua kirkii. The sequence continues at coordinate 1,849 of SJYC01083180.1, forward strand.
TGGTTAATCTATTATTTCCTATGAAAGTGCAAATTAAATGGCAAATGATGTAGCTCTGGTCCACCCAGAGTGGGTTGTGATGGGGAGGTCATGGGGCAGGGCCAGAGATGATGGCTGGGCAGGGGCTATCAAGGAGCCAGAGGCCAGAACCAGAGCACAAGGAGGCCCAGGTGGGGAATGCTACCAGCAGAAAAGTCCCTGAACACTGCTGGGCTTATCCTTCTTTGCTAAAAGGGGATGTGGAAAGGGGTTGGGGTCAGGATCCAATGTTTTCCCACGGAAGACGCGGTACTTCATCCACACCATCTCAGCTCTGATGAAACCACCTTCAGAGGTCCCTTTCCTGCACATCCACTCACTCACTTTCCCTCCCCTGCCTGCCAAGCTTTTTCACAGGAAGTGAACCGGCAGTTGAACTGGGATGTTCTGCCTCCCCAGCCCCACGCCTGCATGCCGTGATACTGGTTCTCTCACCGGGAATGCTGCAGATATGGGACATCTATCTCAGTCTTTGCTGTGTCCAACAGTTCTGTTTTCTCTCTTCCATCAGTTCACTGTATTGGTCTGATGGAGAACACCTGGAGTAATTCATTCAGAAACTTTCCAAGTCCTTTCGTATCTGAAAACATCCTTCACTGGGACTTCCCTGGTGGTCCAGGGGTTAAGAATCTGTCTGTCAATGCAGGAGAACTGGGTTTGATCCCTGGTCTGGGAAGATCCCACATGCTATGGAACAACTAAGCCTGTGCACCACAACTGCTGAGCCCAAGTTCTAGAGCCGGAGAGCCACAGCTACTGAGCCCAGGAGCCACAACTGCTGAGCCCGCTCGCCTCAACTATCGAAGCCCATGCACCCTAGAGTTCATGCTCTGCAACAAAAGAAGCCACCACAGTGAGAAGCTCGTGCGCCACAGCTAGAGAGTAGCCCCCTCCCCCTGCAGTTAGAGAAAAGCAATGAAGACCCAGCATAGCCAAAAATAAAGAATCCGCCTGCCAATGCAGGGGACAGAGGTTCGATCCCTGCTCCGAGAAGATTCCACATGCTTCAGGGCAACTAAGCCCTTGCGCCACAACTACTGAAGCCCAGGGTCTCTAGAACCACTGCTCTGCCACAAGAGAAGCCACCTCAATGCACTGCAATGAAGATCAGCCCCCACTGGCTGCAATTAGAGAAAGACCAAGCAGCAGCGAAGACCCAGCACAGTCAAAAGAAAAAAATCCTTCATTTGCCACCCCTCCCCCACTTTAATACTTACTTGTCTCAGCCCTAAACCCGCCCTTTTAAACTTAGCTCCATACTGCTGGAGCTGGGAGACTGCAAACATTTCCCAGCTCCTTTCTGGTAGGTTCTGCCAATAGGAGGCACTGGCAGGAGGTGAGAAGGCAGGTGAAAGGGAGGAACTTGACATTTCTGTCTCCAACAGGACACAGCCCCTGGTTTCCCTTTCCCTGGTTGGACCCTGACTGATACAAGCGTGGAATTCAAATCTCAAAATAATCTTCCCTCAGAACTTTGGAGACAATGCATCATTGTCTTCTAGGTTTCCAGCTGAGGTGTTTCACACTAGGGTACTATTTTTTATCTTTCTGGAAATTTTGGATTTCTTTTGTAATTACCCTTGGAGTTCAGAATCGTGATGCCTTTAGGGACAGGTCTTTTATAAATCTTCCTGTTGGGTACTTGGTCGGCTCTCTCAAGATTGAAGGTTTTCTTAAGCCCAGGGAAAGTGTTTATTCTATTATTACTTTGATAATTTCCTCTCCCACAAGCTCTCTGTTCTTTGCTTCTGAAAATTCCTATTAGATCGATATGTGAATTTCAGGTCGTGATCCATGTCTCTTAATTTTTCTCTGGTAGTTTTTTTCTTTTTTAATCTGCTTGCCTTTTTATATTTGTTGAGGGAATCTTTCGGCCCAGGCATCAGCTCAGCCTCTGGCCGTGGCTGGTCAGCCACTCCCTTCAATGAGCCTCTGATGTCAGCAACTGAGTTTTTTTCATTGCCGGAACTCTGATATATTCTTCTGACAGCAATCCGCTCTTTATTTATGGATAGCACTTTTACTTAATTGAAATCTCTCTCCATATCCTGGGAGAATTCTGTGGGGATTAGTTCTCTTGTTTGTTTAGTTTGGTGCCTCTCTTTCACAATGTTGGTTTTCCTCGAATACATTTGATAATTCTGTACTGTCTGTTCCTATTAGAGAAAAGTGAAAAATGCCTGCCCTCAAGACTGTGAAAGCCAGTCTGGTTAGGGAAGCTGGGACTCTCAGGACTGTTTTGGTGACAAAGGCCTTGGATCAAGCCACCTTTCCTTGTTAACATTTGCTAGCATGTTCTCCAAGCATGAGGATTCCCTCCCTCCTGCCTACCACCTGAGGTGGTGTGCAGTTTCTCCAGGTACTGGAGTGTGGAGGGGGTTCCTGGGTGACAGGACAATTGTCCTCGTGGCTTTAGCCTGGAGGCAAACATCTGGAGCCAGCTCTCTGACAACTGGGATTGGGGACAGAGACTTTAACACACCAGTAACTCACCAGTAGTCCCACAGTTCCTCCTCCCCCCATCCAGCCCTTACTGGCTGGGATTCTTCCAGAGTTTTCCAGAAAACTCACCCCTGAGGGGGAGAGCCTCTTTCTCCTATGTAAAATTCTGGGATCTTCAGCACCACTGTGAGGATCCTATGTCCTTTTCCCAAATTTCTGAACAGCTAATAACCTTTCCAGCTTACCCAGGTAGACTTCATGTAACATTTCAGTGGAAATGTTACATTTCGTGGAAAACTTCATGTATGCACAAAAATAGATAAAAATATCTAGTGAACATTATGCTAAGTGAAATCAGCCAGTTACAAAAGGACAAATACTGTAAGGTTCCACTTATATGAGTTGCTTAGTAATCAAAATCATAGAGACAGAAGGTGGAGAGAAGGTGGTTGCCAGGGGCTCGGCAGGTGGGGAGAATGGGGTGGGGGTGGTGTTTAATGGGAAGAGAAATGATAGTGAAAAGTTTTCAAGTTTTACAATGTGAATAAAGGTTCTGAAGGTTGGTTGTACAATAATATGACTATATACTGCTGAACTTGACACTTAAAAATGGTTAAAATGGTACATATGCACAGTGGAAAGTTATTCAGCTGTTAAAAAGAATGCATTTGAATCAGTTCTAATGAGGTGGATGAAACTGGAACCTATTATACAGAATGAAGTCAGAAAGAAAAACACTAATACAGTATATTAATGCATATATATGGAATTTGGAAAGATGGTAATGATGACCCTATATGCAAGATAGCAAAAGAGACACAGATATAAAGAACAGACTTTTGGACTCTGTGGGAGAAGGCAAGGGTGGGATGATTTGAGAGAACAGCATTGAAACATGTATGTTATCATATGTGAAATAAATCACCAGTCCAGGTTCAATGCATGAGACAGGGTGCTCAGGATCCTGAGGGATGGGGAGAAAGGTGGGAGAGGGGTTCAGGATGGGGGACACATGTACACCCATGGCTGATTCATATCAATGTATTGCAAAATATTATAAAGTAATTAGCCAATTAAAATAAATTAAAAAATTTTAAGAGAAAATGATTAAGATGTTAATTTTATTTTTTGTGAATCTTACTACAATTAAATATTTTTAGTATTGTAATGAATCCCAATGGACCCACCACCCAGCTTTAATAACTACAGATGGTACATCAGTAGTCATACTTCCCCTCAGGACTTCCCAACATTTTTTTTTTTAATTTTTACTTTTCAATCATTTTGATGGAGTTTGAAGAAGGAAGACAAATGATAAAGTGTGCAGTCTTGAAACACAAGCTCATTTCTTCGTAAATACTGGAGGAGGGACTTCCCTGGTGGTCCAGTGGTTAAGACCCTGCGCTTCCACTGCAGGGGGCACAGGTTTGACCCCTGGTCGGGGAACTATGATTCCACATGCTGTGAGGCGAGGCCAGAAAAAAAAGTGCTGGAGGAGTTATTTAAGCTGGGTCATGGATATATGGAGGTTCGTTACACTCTTCTCTCTATTCTTGAGCATGTTTAAGAAACTCCATAATTAAAAGTTTCTGAAGAAAGTAAAAAAGTCAGTGTTTGAATCATAAGTGCTCATGAATAAAGTGTTTTCTCTAAGCTGTTCCTGAGGCAGTCTTCTAGGCCACTGAATCTCAGACAGCCGGGCAGGAAAAGAGGCACCTTCCTTTCCCCCTGTTTAAAAGAGTCACTGACAATCACGGTACTGCCTGAGACAATTTATGGAGCGCAGTGTTTTGTCCAGGTGAAGACAGCCGAAGCAGGGATGCAGGGCTGAAGGGCTGGGACCTCCCTCCAAGCCAGCCTTCAGCGGCTACTGTGAACCCCAAGACCACTCCTTACTTGATAGAAAATTCAGTACCTACTTACGGCATGTACACACATATATATTTTTTTAAACTTAAAAATCATAATCACATAAGAGAAGCAAGTGGATAGGGCAAGACTGGCCATGAGTTGATGGTTATTGGGGCTCATTATTCTGTTTAATCTACTTTCAGGTATATTTTGAATTTTTCATTGTAGAATAACTTTTTTAAAATCACCTTATTTTTCTAAATACGTATTTTCCCCTATGGGATGAAGAAGGATTGAGATTGTTGTTTTTAATTGGAAGCTAGGGAGGAAAGATCCTAATTCAATGTCCCCTACTTCTTTCTAGTCCAATGCAGGTAGTAGGTTTCCTAGCCATGTGCACTTCTCGGCTTAAAGAGTTCTCAAGACTTGCGTCGTTTCTTCTCTCATCTGCCCTGCACAGCCCCATGAAACAGGCCTCTATACTCAGGGATAATTGTTTTCACAAGGAGAAAGCTGTCCAGAGCTTCCATTAGCCACTACACATTTTTATTGATTTATGCCTGCCTTGTTCCAAAGATGTGTTTAAGGTTTGCAAAGATGCATACAATAGAACAGCATAAAATAAATTACAAGTAAATAAGAAACAAATAAGAACAAAGGAGATAAAGGGAAAGCAAGGATAGAAAAGGAAGATGGAGCCAAGAGTGAGGTGACTATACAAAAATACTTGCCACAAAACTCACTGTACTCGCTATAGAAGTTCGTCTCACTATCGAAGTAGAGGCTGAGTTCCCTAGCAACCCACGCAAAGAAGGAAGCCAAGTCGCACTGTGATTTACAGAACTAGTGATGTACAAACAAAGTCAACAGTCAGGAGGAGCACAACTATTCCTAACATGCAGATCAAGGAGGCAAGTTTCCACCATGGGCTATCATAAATATAATATCATGAACAATAGTCTCATGTTACAGACAGCAACAGAACACAAGGCTTTCTACTCACATGTGCTCTGCTATACAACAGTGAAGGCGATCGAGGTACACCTCTACACAGCCAAAGGACTTTCTCAAAACTCCCTTTGAAATCGGCTGATGGAGAACTTCTAGATGCCATTCAAGGTGAAGCATTCTATGAGGACCAAAAGGGGCCTTCACACTGGGGTGGCTTCCCATGGGACAGACTTCAGAAAACTCAAGGCAAAGATTTCGTAGCCTAGAAGCCACACACCAGGATTCAGGGGGTTCAGGACTCCTTGGCACTATCAGCAAAAGGATGTACATTTTTTTTTCCCAAGGAATGGGTCCATAGCTTTCATTAAATTCACAAAGGTGTCAGTGAATTTAAAGAAAGTGAAGAACATCCCCCGCAAAAGAGGCAGCACTGGTTTCAAAACTTCTCTGTCAAGGATGTAGAGAAAAGAGATCCCTTCTACACGTTGGTGGGAATGTAAGGTATAGCCACTTTGGAAAACAGTCTGGAGGTTCCTTAAAAAAACTGAAAATAGAATTACCATGTGATCCAGCTGCCGACTGAAAAAAAAATGCACAATGGGAGAGTTGTGAGTTAAGTTTTATTGGGGGCAAAATGAGGACAATAACCAAGGAGACAGTATTTCAGAGAGTTCTGAGAAACTGTTCCAAAGAGCAGCGGAGAAGGTCACTATTAATATTATATATGATTTTAGTGAAGGGGTACGTGCAGTGTAGCACAGATTTTGGCAGAGGCTTGCTGCTACTCACAAGGAGCAGATGTCACCGTTAATGATTTCGGTGCTTTTCTAGATACAAAGAGATGCAAGAATTGGGCTCATAAAATCATCTCCTGAAAATATCTATCTGAAGAGCTGTCCTGCCAGCTTCTCCCCTGAGCACAGAGTGCCTCATTTCTGCTCTCCACCCTGAACTCCTTTAAGGGGGTGTTGAAAGTCAGCAGCTACAACAGCTCATGATTTTAATCTTTGTAGAGGTAGACGGCAAGTGTCAATTTTTAGTTGGCACAGCAGTCCCACTCCTGGGCATATATCTGGACAAATATTCAAAAAGATACATGCACCCCAATGTTTGTAGAAGCACTATTTATAATAGTCAAGACATGGAAACAACTTCAATGTCCATTGACAGACAGATGGATAAAGAAGACAGTGGTACATATATACAATGGAATATTAATCAGTCATAAAAAAGAACAAAAGAATGCTCTTTGCAGCAACATAGGTGAGCCTAGAGATTACCATACTGAGTGAAGCATATCAGGCAGAGAAAGACCAATATCACATGACATCTGTCCTATGTGGATTCTAAACTATGATACAAATGAATTTACAAAACAGAAACAGGACTTCCCTGGCAGTCCAGTGGTTAAGATTCCACGCTGCCACTGCTGGGGGCAAGGTTCAATCCCTGGTCAGGGAACTAAGATTCTGTGTGCCTTGTGGTGCAGCCAAAAAATCAATAAAAAAGTGATAAATAAATAAAAGTACTTGATTCCTAAAGATTATTTAAAAAAAAAAAAAAAGACTAACAGACATAGAAGACAAACAAGGTTACCGAAGGGGAAGGAAGGAGGATAAATTACAAGTTTAGGACTAGCAGATACAAACTAATATATATATAATTAGCAACAAAGCCCTACTGTATAGCACAAGGAACAATATTCAATATCTGGTAATAAACTATAATGAAAAGAATATGAGAAAATATACATATATGTATAATATGTACATGCATAATATATGTATATTTTCTCATCTTCTTTCCATTATGGTTTATTACCAGATATTGAATATTGTTCCTTGTGCTCTAATGAAATATTTTGCTGTACACCAGAAACTACCACAACATTGTAAATCAACTATATTTTAATTAAAAAAACAAAACAAAAACTTCTCCATCAGTGATGTTTTCCTCAGGCTCCAGGCACATAACTTCTCTGGTTGCTGGCGAGGGGTGGAAGTGTAGCTTTAACACTGAATGGTACTGTAGGTAGAACTGGGATCCTCCTGTGAGACTGAGCTGATGAGAACCATTTCCAGCTAGAAGACCCCACCTCACCCTTGCTCAGAGACTTGTGGGGGGATCCCCCAGGGGCAGGTAACTTTGAGAGGACAGAGTAACCAAGAGGCCAGCATGCTTCCAGACCATCAAGCAGGGCTACAATGATCTCTACCAGGATTCTTCCCACCCCAGGGATGGAACCTGTGTCTCCTGCATTGGCAGGCAGTCTTTACCACCGAGCCACCTGGGAAGCCCAAATGCTTAATAAATGTTAGCTATTGTTGTTGTGAGTAACGCCATCCAGCAGTGATTTTCATAGAAAACTTCTATCTAATTATTGGCAGAAACAGCTCTAGTTTAATTGTCCTAAATCTGAAGCCATTGTTTGTGGCAGAGATTTTCCAGCTTGTTCCTGGTGTTTGGTTTATAACCTGGGGCACTCATCACCGGATCACGTTGGAGCACATTTGGCACTATTTGAGCTTGGAGGATTCATTAGGAAGTCACACCAGCAAAGATTAATGACTTAAAAAAAATGATTTAGGTGGTTGTTTAGTTATAATTGTCTCAAATTAGAAAAAAAGCTCTCCTGGTAGAGATCATTGTAGCCCTGCTTGATGGTCTGGAAGCATGCTGGCCTCTTGGTTACTCTGTCCTCTCAAAGTTACCTGCCCCTGGGGGATCCCCCCACAAGTCTCTGAGCAAGGGTGAGGTGGGGTCTTCTAGCTGGAAATGGTTCTCATCAGCTCAGTCTCACAGGAGGATCCCAGTTCTACCTACAGTACCATTCAGTGTTAAAGCTACACTTCCACCCCTCGCCAGCAACCAGAGAAGTTATGTGCCTGGAGCCTGAGGAAAACATCACTGATGGAGAAGTTTTTGTTTTGTTTTTTTAATTAAAATATAGTTGATTTACAATGTTGTGGTAGTTTCTGGTGTACAGCAAAATATTTCATTAGAGCACAAGGAACAATATTCAATATCTGGTAATAAACTATAATGAAAAGAATATGAGAAAATATACATATATGTATAATATGTACATGCATAATATATGTATATTTTCTCATCTTCTTTCCATTATGGTTTATTACCAGATATTGAATATTGTTCCTTGTGCTCTAATGAAATATTTTGCTGTACACCAGAAACTACCACAACATTGTAAATCAACTATATTTTAATTAAAAAAACAAAACAAAAACTTCTCCATCAGTGATGTTTTCCTCAGGCTCCAGGCACATAACTTCTCTGGTTGCTGGCGAGGGGTGGAAGTGTAGCTTTAACACTGAATGGTACTGTAGGTAGAACTGGGATCCTCCTGTGAGACTGAGCTGATGAGAACCATTTCCAGCTAGAAGACCCCACCTCACCCTTGCTCAGAGACTTGTGGGGGGATCCCCCAGGGGCAGGTAACTTTGAGAGGACAGAGTAACCAAGAGGCCAGCATGCTTCCAGACCATCAAGCAGGGCTACAATGATCTCTACCAGGAGAGCTTTTTTTCTAATTTGAGACAATTATAACTAAACAACCACCTAAATCATTTTTTTTAAGTCATTAATCTTTGCTGGTGTGACTTCCTAATGAATCCTCCAAGCTCAAATAGTGCCAAATGTGCTCCAACGTGATCCGGTGATGAGTGCCCCAGGTTATAAACCAAACACCAGGAACAAGCTGGAAAATCTCTGCCACAAACAATGGCTTCAGATTTAGGACAATTAAACTAGAGCTGTTTCTGCCAATAATTAGATAGAAGTTTTCTATGAAAATCACTGCTGGATGGCGTTACTCACAACAACAATAGCTAACATTTATTAAGCATTTGGGCTTCCCAGGTGGCTCGGTGGTAAAGACTGCCTGCCAATGCAGGAGACACAGGTTCCATCCCTGGGGTGGGAAGATCCCCGGAGGAGGAAATGCAACCCACTCCAGTATTCTTGCCTGGAGAATCCCATGCACAGAGGAGCCTGGCAGGCTACAGTCCACGGGGTCGCAAAGAGTCAGACGTGACTGAGGGAGCTCATTAAGCATTTATCCTATGCCAGGCACTGTATGTTCTCATGCAAGCCTCACAATCTCACTCTAATTGGGTGGGGCCAGTCTGCAATTTCCATTTTGCAGATGGGTGAGCCAAGGCTGAAAGAGGTGCAGCAATTTGTAGAAAAGCAACTAAAAGCCAAGATTTGTCTGACTGATCTGCCTTTGCCCTCAACCGCTATGCTGTCACGTTTGTGAATGTGGGAAGTTCAGCTCACCCACAGTGGTATAGAATGGTTAAGGAGTGAGTTTCAAAGGTGGGGAGGGGGTGGTAGTAGGGAGAAAAATTCCTGCTTGTTCCCCTGAAAATAATTGTCATGTCCATCAAGAGAACATTCTCCCTGTCTCAATGATCTCTTATTATATCACAAACCACCCCACAATGTGATGGCATAAACCAAACAGTAATGATTGCAATCAGATGCTCCCTGGAGGTGGAGTCCTCTGGAGGCTCAACTGAGCCAGATATCCAAGGTGGCACACGCACAGGGCTAGCAGTGGATGCTGACTGTCATCTGGGAGGTCAGCTGTCAACCAGAGTGCCTATATG
>SJYC01083181.1:0-28238 GCA_006408675.1 Madoqua kirkii
GGACTTGGGCTATGACATTTGAATATCAGTCATTTGTTCAATTAATTGTTAGATTTTTCAATTGTTTAATGAATCAGTTTGTAGTATATGTATATCCCATATCTGGGTCGGGAAGATCCCCTGGAGGAGGGCATGGCAACCCATTCCAGTATTCTTGCCTGGAGAATCCTACAGACAGAAGAGCCTGGCAGGCTGCAGTCCATAGGGTCGCAAAGAGTCAGACATGACTGAAGCGAGTGAGCAGTGTGGCCCAGGACATACTGACACTAAAAAAAAAAGTAATTATCTGAAATTCAAAAAGAATATGTATTCATGCTTAAAAGTATATTGGCAGTCTTATAATAACCTATAATGGAAAAGAATTTGAGAAAGAGTATATGTAGATGTATATTCAGTATAACTGAATCACTTTGCTGTACAACTGAAACTAGCACAACATTGTAAATCAACTATACTTCAGTAAATATATATATATATATATATATATATATATATACGTGCATATATATATGCGTGCATAGGTACCCAGTCACGTCCGACTCTTTGCAACCCCATGGACTGTAGCCCACCAGGCTCCTCTGTCCATGGACTTTCCCAGGCAAGAATACTGGAGTGGATTACCATTTCCTATTCCTATATTACAAACTTAGCAGCTGCAAATGCTACCTCTTTATTAGCTCACAGTTTCCATGGGTCAGAAATCCCGGCCCAAAGTGGTTCAGCCGGATTCTCTGCTTAGAAGGTCACAAGGCTGAAACCAAGAAGTCGGCGAGACTTCGTTCCTTTCCGGAAACTCTGGGAAAGCATCCACTCCTAGCTCTTTCAGGTTGTTGACTGAACCTCGCTCCTCCTCAGATTTTCCACCCGGACCCCTCTATCTTCAGACCAGCCAGGGCACATGAAGTTCTTCTCCTATTTTCAATCTCTAGGATTTTTCCTTCTTCTTTGGCTTCTGGCACCAGTCAGAGACAGTTCTCAGCTTTTGAGGGCTCATGTGATTAGATTAGGTCCATGGAATCATCTCCCTTTTCCAAGGTCAACTGGGCCACATCATGTAACAAAATCACGAGTGAAATCTCATTATACTTAGAGCTTCTGAGCAGGCATGGGATCTTAAAGGGCCATTCTTAGAAATTCAATTCACCACATCCCCAGACCCTGAGGCTAAGCCCTGAGGGTTTTGGGCCAGTGAAGGTTTCTGATACCCAGCTTCAGCCCAGAGCAGTGAGACGGTAGGAAATGCCTGCCCAGGATTTGGGGAAAGAACTTTTCCCTTCTACAGGATTGAGCACTATCTGAGTAGAGGTGTAGAGGTACCACCATGGAAAGCCACAAGGAGTGGGCTGGAAGCCAGCAAGGGCAACCACAGTGAGCTAGAGATGGAGCCTGCCCAAGGGAGCAAAGCCAAGGACTGGGGTGGTGGTAGCATCACAGCCCTGAATCAAGTCCTTTTGAAACTCCACTCTCCTTGTTAACTTTTACTCATGGGGGCCCAAGAAGTTTAGGTAGCTTTTTCTCATCAATTTCAATTGAAACCTTCTCTGATGCAGGAGACAACATCACTAAGCTAGCGGGAGTAGTCCTAGCTGCTAGTAAACTGTGTCGAACCAGCTCCAGATGAATCCTTCATTTACAAAAACAGGGCCCCAAACCCGTGCTTGACTACCAGCAATCCCGTGACAGGAAGTACTCTCAATGTAGGGAGAGGATGAAGTCACTCTCAGAGAGCAGCAGAAAGCAAAAGGGATGGCAAGAGCCGAACCCAGAGGCAGGGGGATGATAGAGTTCACAGCAGGGAATAGATGACACAGAGAATGGGGTGCTAACCTCATCACTGGAAGGCTACTACAAGTCTGATGTGTGTGACTTATAATCCTGAATGAAGGAAGGGGCCCAGCCAGTGAAATTAGAGCTTCATCCCAGATGGGGGACCGTCTCCATGGCCCTGGCAGACGAAGTTTCCTCATTCTCCATTTTGTTCTCAAACGTTCACAAGATGGCACCACTTGAAAGTGGAGGACTCCCAAGTGACAGAGCCAATGAGGAGGCCATTTGCTGGCCAATTTGAAGAAGGGGCAATCTTCTGGGCTCTTTTATTTTTTTGGCGGGGGGCGGGGGGAGGGTACTTTTATTATATTGTATTGATGAAAAATTCTCCAGTTCGACCATTGTGAAGTACTGACCCAAAGAAGATCAAGTTTGAAGGGAACTTCCTTCCAAAAGGAGCATGAAAGGCATTGGAAGAGAGAAAAAAAAAATGACAGTAGAAAAATTAGATTTTAATTTAAGTTGGACCCGTGACTAGAGGGAAAGGAGAAGGTGGTTTTGTTTTATAATTGAAAACACAAACCCAGGACTTCCTGAATGGTCTAATGGCTAAGATTCCACACTCCCAAAGCAGTCAGCCTGGGTTCGATCCTTGGTCAGGGAACTAGATCCCACATGCTGCAGTTAGAGTTTGCATGCTGCAACAAAGGATCCTGCATGCTGCAACGAAGACGTAAATTAATATTTAAAACAAACAAACAAACCCTTTTGTGGCTGGAAACAAGAGTTAACACAAGACGAAAGGATCCTGGCTGGGGCCTCCCGGACTGGTAAGAGGCCTCCTGCCTGAGTTCTAATTGGCTTAGGCCACAGTAGTGTGGGAACACAAATGGGAGCGGGGGAGGGTGCCATATATAAAAAGTTACGGGACAGTTCATCTGCCTCAAGTGTCTTAGATCGCACACCTCTTGAATTTTAACGACCAGAGTTACGACTGGGCAATTAACCCCATGTGCAGTAGCCCTCCACCCAAGACAGCTTGAGACAAAAGGCAGAGATGGGGGCCATTCAGTCAACAGGCCAGCCTCCACCCTCCTCCTCCTGGACAGAAGTGAATGGCTTTTCTTTTCACACCAGGATCTCCAAAAAAAAATAAGCACACAAGCAGGGGAAGTATTGTAGAACCTATTGTCTAAAAAAAAATATTGTTTCTTTCAAACGTACTATAATTCGAAATGTTTAGAGGACAAGTGGTAAAAATCCCTTTAAAAATACGAAAGGCCTGAAGCAGGTTTGAAGCTGTTGACTACTTAACGATCATAATTAACTATTCAATGCAAAAAATCACTTTTCTCTCCAGGCTGGCACAACAGTGGGGAATGTGTGACTGAAAGAAGTTATGAGTAGAGTTTCCAAGGAAATCCTGCTTGCTCTGCAAGGCTGACTTCTGGAGGGTTTACGAAACATCGTGGGAAAGGGTAGCATTTTGCCAATTGTGCTTCACTGGTCCCAGCCCCACCCTCTTCTGACCAAGGCAGAAAAAATGGAGTGCAGACTGCTTGAAGCTGACAAAGCTGCTCTTTTAAAACATGGGTGCCCAGGGTGGGATGGAACTGAAGATGGTCTCATTTCAAATAGACTGTCTCCCCCGATACCCAAATTGCCATGGAAGCAATTCCAGAGACGGAAAGGATAGGACCAATATGATCCCAGTGCTCTAGGGAGAAAAAAAAAAGCAGATTTATTAAGTCATGACCTCAACTCCCATCGAGTCATGGACCACACACTCTGGAGTCTTTATTCAAGGCCCTCCATGATCTTGTCCCTCTTGGTTATACACTACCAGAGACTGCTATGGGAGGGTGGGGTTCATTAAATAATTTATGTGATTGTTTTAATGAAAAGTTCACTCTCTATAGGAAAATCAATAATGGCTACATCATGTCCTACTTTGGTCCAAGCGTGAGCTGAATCTATTCTCTTGGACCCCCACCGCCCAGGGGCGGTGTCCAGCTGGCTGGGCTGCACTCCGACTTGGAGGCCAAATACTGAGGAGATATAAGTGACGTCGCTCAGTCATGTCCGACTCTTTGCGACCCGTGGACTATAGCCCACCAAGCTCCTCCATCCATGGGATTCTCCAGGCAAGAATACTGGAGTGGGTTGCCATTTCCTTCTCCAGGGGATCTTCCCGACCCAGGGACTGAACCCAGGTCTCCCACATTGCAGGCAGACGCTTTTAACCTCTGCACCACCAGGGAGGAGAAATAGGTAACCCCTTTAAAAGCAAGTCTTGCCAAACTAAGCCTTTTGAGCAATAGTCATATCATCAGGCAGGGCAGGCTCCATGCCAGGTTGCAGAGGGCCCTGGGCTCAGAAGCATCCTGTGCTGGGGGTTTAGTGCTCTGTGGTGGCCATCTTGAAATGCTGAACAGTTTCATCTTTGGATTTTTGTTTGCTAAGTGAAGTCTAATAGCACAATAAAGCACGAATTGAGGACTTAGAACTTCAGCCCATGAGAGTCTCCCCTACTCCTTGCCCATCTACCCAGCAACCACTGTGGCTCTCCACCCCTAGTGGGAGGGCTCTCCCAGAACAGTAAGGAGGGACATGGTGGAGTCCACGCCCACTTCAGACCACTACCACCACCACCACGATCCAAGTACTGAGCACATCCCAGCAGGGAGGCAGCTTAGGAAATTCCTGTGCGAAAAGAGGACACTGATTCCCCTGCCCAAAGACCATGTAGGTCTGGCTGTAGAAGGAGGGAACCCAACAGCCAGTGGGCCAGGGGTGCAAAACCGTGAGTGGGGACCCCCAGGCCCCTGTGACGATACACAGAGGTATCCCCGTATAGTCCCATATGTACAGGGGCATGCCCCAGGAGTATCCCCGTACCCAAGGAGACTCAACATTAAGTAGCAAATAAAAAACCTATTTGATTGAAAGAGACACCACGAAAAAAGGAAAAAGTTTCATATATTAGTGCCTTTCACAGCACCTTTTCCCCTGCTTTTTGAATAAGGGGTCTTGAATTTTCATTTTATACCAGGTCCCCCAAATTACGTAGCTAGCCTTGTCCCCATGTTTTACCCATATTTTGGGTAATCTGAGTGCTGACACAGATTCTAGATTGCCCCTCACTGATTTCAATCAGTATTGGGTCCTCTAATCTGGGCCCTGAACCTCCCCTTTAGCAGCCATGCCTGAGTTCTCCAGTCAAGGTACCAGCCCAGTGGTGACCTGGACCCAGTGGTGACCTGCTGATGATTAGCAAAGATTCTCCAGGAGTGATATCCCTGATTTGTAGCATGTGCCCACTTTGGTGACTTAAACACTCTCACCACAGGCAATTTAGAGAAGAGAAGCCCACTGTCTGTTGTGTGTGCAGGTGGGCACTGCCTCCAGACTGCTGCTCACCCTCTGAATCCTCAAGGCATTAAACCAGGGCCCCAGGAAGCTCAGGAGATAACAGAACAAAAGACCTTTCTCCTAGATGCAAAGTTTTCCATTTGGTCACACATTGGAATCACCCAGGGAGCTTTAAAAATGCATAGACCCAGATTACATCCCAGACCAATTACATCAGCATCCCTGGAAGTGGACCAGGCTGCAGTATTTTTTAAGTCCCCAGGTGATTCCAATGTGGTGCAAAGGTTGTAAACTGGGGTTGGTCAGTGGTTCTCAATCAGAATCCCCTGGAGAGCTTGTCAAAACATCGATTCCTAGGCTCCCTGCCTGGAGCTTCTGATTCTGAGGCCTGGGGGTAGGGCCCAGGAACTGGCATTTCTAAGCAGTCCTAAGCACCATCTAAGTAATGCTGAGGCTACTGATACAGCGAGCACACTTTGAGATTCAGCGTTTTAGAAAAACCTGCCTGGCGTCAACCACCTGGGGTTCACCCTGATTAAGAAGGTGCAAGGCATAAAGCTTTTACTTAATTGAAGGCCCTGGAGTTGGGGTTTACAGAAAGCCTCCCTCCCGTGAAGAAGCTATTTGTTAGGAAGGAGAGGCCAGAGCCTGGTAGTGAAAGGCAACTGAGCTGTGACTTGACACCTGCTTAATTAAAAATGCATTCATGGAGAGGGAGGCCAGGTTGATCAGCCCTAGGCAATCACCTTGAGGGATTTGCCACCAGGTGGGCAGGTGAGCAGAGGCTTCTCAACTCCCTTCGGAAGTTCTTTCCTGTGTGTGTCTATCTCAAATTTATCCTCATCTGCTTCTGCGCTGCAGCCCCTTTCTAGGACTGAAATAGGGAACTGTGCTTGGCAAACAAACTCTGGTTATTAATAATCATATCAAAAATTTTTAAAGCTTCCGGACTGGAATCCTGTTGCCTTGTGTCTGGAAAATCGTCAGGTGTGATTGGGGAGGCAGGTATGAGAAAACCCCTGGTTTGTGAGCAACTGTCCCACCTACCACACTAACTCATTCTTCATAGAATCCATCTTTTAAAAAGGTTAATTGGACTGGGGTGGGGGCGGGGAACTTCCCTGCTGGCTCAACGGTAAAGAATCTGCCTGCCAATGCAGGAGACACAGGTTCGATCCCTGGGCCAGGAAGACCCTACATGCTGAAGAGCAACTAAGCTCATGCACCACAACTATTGAGCCTGTGCTTTAGAGGCTGGGAACAGCAATTACTAAGCCCGAGTGCCCTAGAGCCCATGCTTTGCAACAAGAGAAGCCACCACAATGAGAAGCCCACGCACCATAGGTAGAGAAAAGCCATTGCAGCAATGAAAAACTGCTGCTGCTACTGCTGCTAAGTCACTTGAGTCGTGTCCGACTCTGTGCGACCCCATAGACGGCAGCCCATCAAGCTCCCCCATCCCTGGGATTCTCCAGGCAAGAACACTGGAGTGGGTTGCCATTTCCTTCTCTAATACATGAAAATGAAAACTGAAAGTGAAGTTGCTCAGTCGTGTCCGACTCTAGCGACCCCATGGACTACAGCCTACCAGGCTCCTCCACCCATGGGGTTTTCCAGGTAAGAGTACTGGAGTAGGGTGCCATTACCTTCTCCAAATGAAGAATTCCCTGGCAGTCCACTGGTTAAGATGCTACACATCAATTCCTGGTCAGGGAACTAAGACCAAAAAAAAAAAAACAAACCTAACTGGAACTAAAAGGAAATACACACAAATATTCTGACCCAGGAATTTCACTCCTAGGAGTACCCAAGACAAAGGAGTACACATACCCACACAAAGTCAGGGATACGAACATTTATGGCAACTTTCTTCATAAGAACCAGAAAATGGAAACAATCCAAATTGCCATCAACAAGAGAATGGAGGGCATAAATTGCAGTATATTCATACAACGGAATACCACCTAGCAATGCGGGAGAAAGAGCGAGTGGCACAGGTAACAACATAGATGACTCTTATAGCCATTCGGGCTGGAAAAAGCCACGTGTGGAAAAGTACCTACACTCTGATTCCACTTACGTGAAGTTCTGGATCAGACAAAATTAATCAATGGTGATAGAATTCCGGATGGTGGTTTAAAAGGTGGGGTAGCACCTGAGGCTGAGAAGGGGCAAGAAGGAACTTTCTAGAATGCTGAAAATCTTCTGTATCTTGATCTGAGTGGTGAAGACATGAATCCAGATACATGTAAAAATGAATTCAGTTGTACACTTAAGATTAGCACGCTTTATGATATATAAGTTAAAGTTTCCATTTAAAAAGGTATTTTAGGCCTATGTGACCTCAGATGATAGTTTTTGATACCTGGGAACTAGGGGTTGAAAAAGCTTGACAAATTAGCAAAGATTTTTTTCTTCTTCTTCTTGAATCAGCCAAGTTAAAGAAACGGTTCTCGCCAACCCGAGACCCCACTGGCCAACACGCCGATGTTGACCACTACTGCCAGTATGCATTGAATGCTTACTCTGAACCAAGCCTCCACCAACACTACATGTGTGCGCTCAGCTTGTAACAGCCTGGAAATGCGGGGACAATTATCCTATTTCATGAACATGGAAGATGAGGTTCAGAGAACTAGAGAAACCGCTGAGAAAGAAACCCAGCCCTCCAGCCACCAAGGCTGAACGCTAACCCTCACATCAGACTGAATCTACAGCAGGTGTCATGTGTGTCTTACTGACAGTGGTCCCTAAGAAGTGGTCAGACTCTCTTACAGAATGGACCTCTGAGGCATCCACAAGCTGGCAAAGCCTATGGACCCCTTTTCCATAAAATGCTTTAAACATATACAATAAAACACCATGGATTGCAAAGTCAGCCAATTATACTGAAATAGGCATCCCAATGTTTTGTGATACAACCATATATGTGCTTATTTAATGCATTAAGTAGCGAGGCCAAATAACTGCTAGAATTTCAAAATACTGATGAGCGTAAATGATATTTGGAACTATCTGCAATAACTGTAATGTGATATGAAAATATCTGTGATTTCTGTTGATGACAAAGTTACAGTGACTGCCAATCTCATTGTGGTCTCTCTCCTGCGCCCATTAAAGGCAACACAAGATTTCACTTAGAGGTTAGTAAAAATAAAGATGTAAAATTTTTCCCCCATCCAAGTTCACGGACCTTCTGGCGTCCATCAGTTTAATAATCCTGCCTTCCAGGAAGCAGCCAGAGGCCCTGGAAGGAGAAGGGGCAGCTGGGCTGGATTCAGGACCTGGCTCCATCGGGAGCTCACTGGGTGGCCTCTAGAAAACACTTCCTCCCTCTGGCTCTGGTCCCCTCCTTTGGGGAACAAAGGAGGGCGCACTTAGGCACTCTTGGCAGCCTCTGGGTGTGTGCTTGTCCCCAGAAGCTCCGTGGCTGCCTCTGGGGCTGTCTTCAACCTATCAACACATGATTAATAGGAGCTCACCCAGTGCTAGGAGGCTGAAAGCCCCAGAGGGGTGCCTCTCTGCTTCCTAAATGCAATCAGGTCTCCCCTTCTGAACCCAGAAGTCAGCGAAAAGCCCCAAATGCACAACTTCCTTCCTGGCCAGCTCCCCTCCAGGAGTTTGGCGTGACTCCCAAAACCCTTATTGCCACCTGCCTTGCAATGGAATGATCCATGGGGGGCTCTCGCGGCCCCCAGACCACCTGGGAGGACCAGGACAGTTCTCCTCATTTCCTAACGCCTTTCATTCCCAAGCCGACCCATTTGCGGTTCAAAATCCTTCGTTGCATTGATTCTTCACCCAGCGGAAACGGGGCGGGGCGGGGGTGGGGGCGGTTAAGTGAGCGGAGGGAGTTTGCAACCCAGCTTCAAGTCAAAGCAGTAAACACCAGGGAATATAAATAATAGTGCAGGGTCAGATCAGGTCCAGGAGGGAGTGATTAATTACCCCACACCCATTTCCAAAAGCAAGCACATGGCAAGAAGCGGGAACAGACCTTGAGTCCAGCAGCCTTCGCAAACGGAAGGGCTGGAGACAGGCCTTGAAAGCTGGCCAGATGTGAACTGGCCAAGGTCAGTAGGTGCAGATCCAAGGCACCAGGTACATTCCTCCACACAGGTGCCCGCCCAGGGCCTCAGACCTGGTCACCGAGGAGGATCACCTAGGGTTTTTGTTTTGTTTCATTGTGTCTTTTTTAACCAGTGCTGCCTGAGTCCCAGCCTCAGAATTTCGGATTTAATTTGAGTAAGGTCCAGGCGCAGGGATTTTTTTTAATGCTCCCCTCCCAGATGATTGGAAAATGGGGCCAAGGCCTCGGCCCCCGGCTGGCAGTGATGCCCTGAAGCAGCAGACTGGAAAATCAATTTTCCTCTTCCACCTGTGGGTGTAGGAGGGGCGCTTCCAGGGCAGAAGAAGAAACCTGCAAGGAGGCAAGGGTCGAGCAAGGAAGATGAGAAGCAAATTTTAGGAACTATTTGAAATCAGACTGCCCATCCCGCTTTGACCAGTATGGGCCAGTATAGACATCTGCTGTTTTCTTTTCCCCTTTCACGCAACAAGAACAGAGCTAAAGTGTCTGCAAAGGCCCAAGCAGCTGGCCTAGGGCTTGCTGCTGCTGCTGCTGCTCCTGCTGCTAAGTCGCTTCAGTCATGTCTGACTCATGGGACCCCATAGATGGCCTCCCACCAGGCTCCCCCATCCCTGGGATTCTCCTGGCAAGAACACTGGAGTGGGTTGCCATTTCCTTCTCCAATGCATAAAACTTAAAAGTGAAAGTGACGTCGCCCTACACATGATTAATAGGAGCTCACCCAGTGCTAGGAGGCTGAAAGCCCCAGAGGGGTGCCTCTCTGCTTCCTAAATGCAATCAGGTCTCCCCTTCTGAACCCAGAAGTCAGCGAAAAGCCCCAAATGCACAACTTCCTTCCTGGCCAGCTCCCCTCCAGGAGTTTGGCGTGACTCCCAAAACCCTTATTGCCACCTGCCTTGCAATGGAATGATCCATGGGGGGCTCTCGCGGCCCCCAGACCACCTGGGAGGACCAGGACAGTTCTCCTCATTTCCTAACGCCTTTCATTCCCAAGCCGACCCATTTGCGGTTCAAAATCCTTCGTTGCATTGATTCTTCACCCAGCGGAAACGGGGCGGGGCGGGGGTGGGGGCGGTTAAGTGAGCGGAGGGAGTTTTCTACCCAGCTTCAAGTCAAAGCAGTAAACACCAGGGAATATAAATAATAGTGCAGGGTCAGATCAGGTCCAGGAGGGAGTGATTAATTACCCCACACCCATTTCCAAAAGCAAGCACATGGCAAGAAGCGGGAACAGACCTTGAGTCCAGCAGCCTTCGCAAACGGAAGGGCTGGAGACAGGCCTTGAAAGCTGGCCAGATGTGAACTGGCCAAGGTCAGTAGGTGCAGATCCAAGGCACCAGGTACATTCCTCCACACAGGTGCCCGCCCAGGGCCTCAGACCTGGTCACCGAGGAGGATCACCTAGGGTTTTTGTTTTGTTTCATTGTGTCTTTTTTAACCAGTGCTGCCTGAGTCCCAGCCTCAGAATTTCGGATTTAATTTGAGTAAGGTCCAGGCGCAGGGATTTTTTTTAATGCTCCCCTCCCAGATGATTGGAAAATGGGGCCAAGGCCTCGGCCCCCGGCTGGCAGTGATGCCCTGAAGCAGCAGACTGGAAAATCAATTTTCCTCTTCCACCTGTGGGTGTAGGAGGGGCGCTTCCAGGGCAGAAGAAGAAACCTGCAAGGAGGCAAGGGTCGAGCAAGGAAGATGAGAAGCAAATTTTAGGAACTATTTGAAATCAGACTGCCCATCCCGCTTTGACCAGTATGGGCCAGTATAGACATCTGCTGTTTTCTTTTCCCCTTTCACGCAACAAGAACAGAGCTAAAGTGTCTGCAAAGGCCCAAGCAGCTGGCCTAGGGCTTGCTGCTGCTGCTGCTGCTCCTGCTGCTAAGTCGCTTCAGTCATGTCTGACTCATGGGACCCCATAGATGGCCTCCCACCAGGCTCCCCCATCCCTGGGATTCTCCTGGCAAGAACACTGGAGTGGGTTGCCATTTCCTTCTCCAATGCATAAAACTTAAAAGTGAAAGTGACGTCGCCCAGTTGAGTCCGACTCTTAGCGACATATAAAAGGATCCGCATGCATCTAACCTTACCTGCCAGCTTTCGTAAAGAAAGCAGCCTTAGCAGCAACAGCAAAATGCCGCCGAGTCATTCCCCCACGCTACCTTTCAGCTGTGCCAGCCCAAGTTCCCCCAGGTATTTCCTGAAAGCCCCAGAGGGCCTTCCAGGAGCCCAGCATTGAGCTGTCTGCTTTACTGGGCTTGGGGGAGTGGGGGCTCCAGCCATGGTGGCAAGAGGGGTGGCCTTCATGACACCACTGCATATAGGATTCTCAGGGCACTTCATGGTGGCCAGGCAATGCCTTGTCGGTCAATGACATAGGGGTTGAGAACCTGGGTGTGGGGAGAGAATAGTCCTTTCGCCCCAACCAGCCCTACTTTATTACCTATGAGTCATTACGGTACTTGCCCCAAGCCCCACACATTCACATACTCAACAAAAATTTTGAACCTACTGTGTTCCAGGCACTGAATTAGATGCTGAAATACAACGAGAAACAACAAAACAGCTTTTTTTATTTAAAAAATTCTTGTCCTCACGGAGGCTGGCTTTTTGGTGAGAATAAGGCCATAGATAAGATAACCGAGGAAGCAAAATAACCGAGTAAACTATATTGTGGTTCAGATGGTAATAAATGCCAAGGGATACAAGAAACAGGGAGGAGGGACAGGGTGTGCACTGCTAGGGTGGGGGCATGGGAGACAGCCAAGAAAATCCTCCCTGAGAAGCTGACATCTGCATCAAAACCAGAAGGGAGGGAGGGATCAGCCAGCACCAGTGGGGAGAAGCTTCTGGGCAGAGGGAAGAGGAAGTGCAAAGGCCCTGAGGCAGGAGCCAGCCAGAGCAGCCTGCTTTGTTCCAGGCAAGGCAGAGTGGCCAGAGCAGAAACAGCAAAGAAGAGGGACTAGAAGATGAGGTCAGACCAGTGGCGGCCTGGGTTGTGTAAGCCTTATGGGACACCACCAAGGAACAATAGAATTGCCCTCAGCACTGCTCTCACCCTGAATGAGATGGAAAACTTTGAACAGCTTTGAGCAGAGGAATGACATGACCTGACAGAGGCCTGCTGCTTTTTCATTGAAACTCGGCTGCAGAGGGCAGGAGTGAAGCTGAGAGGCCAGTGAGGTGACACAGCAGAGCAAGGATCAGGGCTCAGCCCAGGCTGGTGCAGGCACCCATAAAAACAGGCTGGGGTGTTTTGAAAGTGAGGCCCACGGGGTTTACTAGGCAAGCAGATGTGGAATAGAAAAGAAAGAGAGGCAGGGGGACTCAAAGGGTTTGGGGCTTTGATGTCAGAGGAAGGGGTAGCTGTTTACTAAGATGGAGGGAAAGGTGCTAGGGAGTGGGGTACCAGGACATGCTGGAGGGCCTTTCTGACATCTCCTTAGTGATGTCAGGGAAATTGGTGCCTGACTGGGCTTCCAGGCCCTGTTTCTGAGCTTTGGAACCTGAAATCACCTCCCATACTGGGGTGGGGCATAGACAGCCCACATTCCTCCAGCCTCTGAGCCTTTGCCCTCTCCCTCCACCAAAGAACAACAGAGCCCCCAGGCTCTTCGGCTCCTGGAAATACTGGAGACCTTTGTCACCAGAAGACAGCCAACATGAGGCAAATTCACTTACTGTGAAACCACTTCACATAGAGATCAGTGTTAGCAAGGCCGTATGGGAAAATGTTTCAACTGGGACTTGATCTGGAAAATGACACTTGAGTCGTAAAAATAAGTTATTTTATCTTTGATTTAATAAAATAGGGCTTCGAAGTGCAACTGTGCACTATTTCTTAGCAGTAGCAAAGTGCTAACAAGTTTGGTTGGGAGTTCAAAGCTTTTCTCTTCCTTCCCCCTACCCACAGCCACCACCCCCGACACTGAGTCCTACCAAAACATCTAGTGGCACAATGGCCTCCAATTCACCCTTATATTTCACATGCCATCATAAAGAGGGCTGTTTGGCAAAAAGGTTCAAGGCCTCCATTAGTTAGTCCAAGTCTCTCTTGAGTCCTTTCTTCAAAGGGTCCTCTTTTGGAAATTCCCATCATGCTCTCTGTTAGTGAATAGTCTCTCCAGTTGAGAATCCAGCCAACTCGACCAGACCCCAATTAGTGGCTTCTTGTGTGATGACAGCAATTCTCTAGCATGGTTTCCGTTGACTTCAGGAAATCCGGCAGCTATATTGACTTCACTTTACTATTCAGTGCACTGTATAGGGCTGAAGCCCACGTCCTGGGGATTCAGGGATTTGGGAGGGACTTGACTGGTAAGCTTGAGTACAAACTGATTTCACATAGACAGTTCATTACCGACTATTTCTCTAATATGACAGCTTGTGCTTTCCTGCCCAATCACACAGCTGCAGTGATCCAGAAAGCAAACGCTTGGAGAATGAGGAGCCCCCACATGTGGCCGAGGCCCTTCTAAATACTGTACCTGCATGTGGGGACTTCCCCTGCGGTCCAGTGGTTAGGACTCCGCACGTCCACTGCACGGATGGAACTAAGATCCTGAATGCTGCGTGCTATGGCCAAGAGAAAAAAAGGTTAACAGACAAGCATTTGTATCCCCATTCCAACTGCACTAAGGCACCTCCAACAGTTACCATCTCGGACACAGAAAAACGCACGGAAGTTTCCCATCCGGCAGCTACGGAGTCTGCAACCCCAGAGTCTTTTGAAACCACAAGGCTGCATTTTCTCCTTTGTTTTGCTGTGTTTTTCTTCGCAACTCAAGAGGCAGGGTATTACCCGTGCAGCGCTCAGCGCCCACAAAGCCACGTTTATGTAATCATTCCAAAACTCACAACTCCTAAAAACTTTGAGGAATGTTATTAGGCCCCGTAGGCCAGAAGGGCCGTTTCCAGGGTAACAGCAGCTCCACACTAAGGAAGCGAGGCCTTTCCTGTCCTGCTCAGAGTCCAGGCCACTGTGGAGAAACACAGACCTGGAGCCTGAGGGACACTTCTCCCGGCCCTTGAGCCATGATGAGGACACATCGCCGGTCCAGGCCTGCTAAAAGCCACACCTCCTGCTTCCCAGGCCTCTTCCTGTTGTCTTGCCATAAATCCACCCATTCTTGTCCGTCAGCACGTCCCCATTTGTGGTCTGGAAAAGTCAGCAGAGATGTGAGAGGGACTCTGGTTCAGAGTTTGTTTTTCCACCGTGGCGCTCGAGGCCAGCCGCCTGGCTTTTGTTTGGAGCAAGGTGGAAATGAAAACCATGTCTCCAAGGGGAAAGAATGCTCTTTCCAGGTGCCTGAGCGACTCCAGGCTCAAAGAGTTCAACTGCACCCCTTTGACCTCGGCGCGAAGATAAAACGTCAGTGTCTTTCTTGCCTGAGCAAGACACATTTTCCCCCATCTGATAAGGAAACTTGGAAATGAAGAGGCAGGCCCACAAGCAAGCACTGTGAATTGCTATCCATGTCAGGTTTTCTCCCCTATGGTTATCGGCTTTCTTTGCTGCCTAATCCAGCCCAGCTCTGGCAGGACAGCTGAAAGGGGGTGCGTTCAACAGGGTAATAGACACTCCCCCACCCCCATCCCTCCCCTAACCCTCCCCGCCCCGTGTGCCTCATGACCTCTCGCTAAGTCCAAGAACAGGGTGATAAAGCTCATGGAGCCAAGGCAGGTCATGATCACTGGCTGTTCTACCCTTTCCCCCTTCCCGTCTCACTGCATCCTACCTCCCCTGCCCCCGTGGACACCAAACTTGGCTTTGGCCTTGCTTTGGCTTATAAGTTTCTTACTCAGGAGAAGTGTGAACTATGGCTGGAAAAACAGATGTTTCTGCCGATGACACCAAACTTCCCTGATTCACAGGGAGTCAGACCTGGTTCCTCACAGGTGTAGAAAAAGGTAACTAACAGGAAACCCTTGGGATTGGATTGTAGGCCTTCACCCCTGGGGATGGGCAAAGCTGAGTGGCTCCATTTAAATTCAATAGCAATTCCAGAGCTTTCAGGGTAGGCCCTCTAGAGGGGGAGCCCCAGGCAGAGGTGGGAGTGCCCTTGGCCTGTGTGAGCAGTGAGATCAACCCACAGAAAAACGAGATTTGCTTACTCTATTTAGAGGATTTTCTGATACAGACTGGAGCCACTCAACGTTTACCAGGCATCTAATGAGTTTGAGAAAGCTCTGCGAGTTGGTGATGGACAGAGAAGCCTGGCGTGCCGCAGTCCACGGGGTCACAAAGAGTTGGACACGACTGACGACTGAACAACAACTATAATGTGACTGCCAGGCATCACGTTGGGACTTTCAGGGGATCCGAGACTGGTTCAGCAAGATCAGGACAGGGCAAACAAGGACCAAGGACCGGAACAAAGTGACATGTCATCTGAGTTTGGGTCCCCTGGTAGCTGCCACTGAAACAAAGACAAGTGGTTTATCTGGTAGGAGGCAAGGAAATGAAGGCAGCCGGAGAGCAGGTTACCCTGCTCAGCCCCAGTGGGGAAGCACAGGACAGTCACTCCAGAATGTTCCACCACAGAGGAGGGAGCTGGAGGGATTCGCCCAGACATCATTGGTTGAGGGCTGCTCCCAGGGAGCATTGATCCCCTGGCACTTCCTGTCTAGAGACAGCCCCCAAGTGTGGGGACACAGTGCTGGCAGCTGAGAACAGAAACAGTGAGCATGGGGACTTCCCTGGGCTTCCCTGGTGGCTCAGCTGGTAAAGAATCCGCCGGCAATGCGAGGGACCTGGGTTTGATCCCTGGCTTAGGAAGATCCTCCCTGGAAGAGGGCATGGCAACCCACTCCAGTATTCTTGCCTAGTGGTCCAGTGGTTAAGACTCCGAGCCTCCAATGCAGGGAGCATGGGTTAGATCTCTGATTGGGGAACTAAGATCCCACATCCCACATGCAGCATGCTGCAGCCAAAAAAAATAAAAGAAATGGTGAGCACGAGGGGATGATGCTGAGGTAAGCATAACATCTGCTGCACATGTGGTTGAAATAGGGGGAAAACGACATGGACTTGTAACCTCAGTAGAGACACCAGGACAGAAGTGGGTTCCCAAAACAGTCCTCAAAAAGACTGTCCAGTGCTCAATATGTGGATTGAGGTGGGTGGGGAAAAGCTGTATCATTTCACATAGATGGATCAGCATGAACAATGATAGGCAAGCAAGGCTCATGTCTAGGGGAGACAGAAAGAGGCAACTTGGCTGAAGCCCAGAGGCTGGGAAGGTCAGAGGGGAGAGCTGGGTCACTTCATGGAGAAGGCAAGGCCTTGTGCCAGGCAACAGCTTTCTTCCTCATTCATAAGCAATGGGGAGTCACTGAAGGTGTTGGAGCAGGGGTGGCATTGAGCTGTGTTTGGGGAACATTAACCTGGCCAAAAAGCATGGGGATAACTCGGAGGTGGGACAACAAGGTAAAAAGTCCCCAAATGAACCATTTGTTAGCCACAGCGGCAATTATGTTGCCGGGGAGGGAGATGAAGGGGGCTCCCTGGGGCTCTAGCCCCAAAAGAAAGGCCCTGAGAAGAACCGTGTGGGAGTTGCTAAAAGGGAGACCAGTCCCTCAGCTGCCCAGCCTGATTGTTCCTTCTGGCAGAGATGTGGGCCCACTCATTTCTCTCCTATTTTCTTTCCTCCCCAAAATGCTTTTGGCCTCTGGTTGGCGAAAGCTTTGCTCCGTGAGTTTAAACAGCATCGCACAGCATGGCCGAGCAATAACAAATGGCGCCTGGTGGCTCGCCTGCTGCTGGCTTAAAAAACAATTGATGACTTTTAATCAGCTGAATGAGCATGGGACAAATGACAGCGTGGCCTGAACGCGGCCCAGACGTCATCGGCTGACATCAGTGGGGAGGAGGGAGGTGTCCTTCTGGCGAGCTCGGGAACAAACAGGAGCAGATCCTGGCCCAGGGCCGGACTCCAAGGGGAGCCTGGCCCACGCCCCAAAGCTGCAGCTTCTTTCACAGCTTTTGGGGAGACTGGGAGAACCAGCTTTGCGAAGGGTAAGCCTCCAGGAATTACAGAAACCTGTGCTCGGTGTCGCAACACCTGATGGGCGAAAGGCTGGGGCCCTGGAAGCCCCAGGCTCAGAGCCTCCAGCTGTCCTTTGTAACCTGCCCAAGTCAATTTCCCTCTAGAACTCAGTCTTCCCCTCTGGAAAATGCAGGCGATAAAGACAAGCCGCCTTCCACTGTCAGGTTGCCCCGTCACTGTCAGGATGGCTTTGGAAGATGGCTGGATCTCTAAAGGACTTATTTAGGGGGTCTGTGATTTCTGCCCCTCCCCCTCCTACAATATTTCTGGACATACACCAACCCACACACCAAACATTTCTGATAAAGGGGTACAAAGTAAAGCAAATGAATCCAAAATGGCAGAACTGAAAATGAAGGTAGCTATCGCATTGTTTACCATATGGCAGGCCTCACGCTAAGCACTTACAAGACATCTCCATTTTGCAGGAAACAGACTCTGCAGGGTTAAAGGCGTTTGCCCAGGCGTTCCACAATATCTGCCATGCTGTAGCGTGAGGTATCCACACCTACCTACTTTCTAAGCCTCCCTTTCTCAGCTCACACCAGGCATAGCAGCCACCTAAGACAGAGGCCAAGGGACACGAGGCTCATTGTAGGAACATATAAACTATATCAAGAAGAGCTCAGAGTCTAACTAGGCAGCTAAAAGTGACACTTACGGGCCACACTTCTGTCAGAAGCACAGGAATGCAAGACCTTTATGCCATGAATCCTCGATGACCACCAAAAATTAGGGATCAAGAAATTAGGGATCCTGCTTCCCAGGATTGTCTTTTTTTCCCCTCTAACTGCACTGAAGACTTTCCTGCTCACTTCTGTGCCCACAGGCCCTTCCCAATCTTCCTTATGCCCATCCGAACACTCCCTCCCTCCTCTGAGCTTCCCAGGACATACTGTCAGTCTCTGTCACCAGCCCATCACAGACCCCGTCCCCATGCACAGGAGAAAATCCGGGTAAGGCATTGCAGGGCAGAGAACTTGACCTACTGTGCAACAGCAACAAAGGCCTCAGCCGACCTCATGGAAAGTTCTGGTGCTGGGATGACCCTTCAGAGATGTCTCGAATTGAGGCAAGGGGGTGAGCCCTTGTACCCAACTCCACAAATACAAGTTGAATACAAATTGGCCCCCAGGGGAGGAGGGCCTTACATTGGATAAGGCAGCTCAGCACCCACCAGCTAAGGGCAATTTTAAGTGGGCAGCAGTGCCCTTGAAACCCCCAAAGAGGGGATCTGAGGAGTACACTACCACATCCACTACCCCATCTTCACCAAATTCCCACATCTTTCCATTAGCCACCCGCCCCATCCTTGCCAGACTTGAGCTACTCCCTGGGTTCAGCCCTGCCTCAGAAAAGTCAGATAACTCCTTATTCTCTGTGTCTACAGAGTGAGAGGCAGGGATCACCTTTACTTCCTAAGGAGCTCCCTGAGCCTGGAGCATGGTTCTTGGCACACAGATGTCCCCAGGTGCTGAGTAGATGGTTATGGCATGGGAGATGCCGGCAGGTCCATGGGAATGTTCCAGCTTCCACCATTTCCACTCTGTCACTGCCTCAAAGTATCGATGTGGCTTCTGCCCATGACAGGCAGGTACAGAGAAAACTTGTTCCCATAGCCAACCTGGCAACCTTTCTTGGGCTTGGGCCAAGAGAGTCCTGTCCTTCTTTCCTTCTCTGTCTGGTATGTCTGCTGTGGGTCCACCTCCTAGCTAAGAGGACCCAGCACATTTAGAGACCTCCGTGCCAGGGAAAGCCCAGTACCATTGCCAACTGCGCTACATCGCTGTTCTTCTGAAGGAAATTACTATTGATCCCACAGCTCTCCTCCCCATGCTGTTTGCCAGGGACAGCCAAGGATCCCTGTGCCAGCTGGGCTCCCACACGGTTCCACTGTTTCTGCACCAGATGGCCAGACCAACACCCTCTGGCTGCCGCACGCCCCCCGGGAGACAAGGCTCTGACGTCTATCCGCCTGGCTTTTCATGCACAGAGGGCAGCAGGGTCAGAGATGACAGGGCCAACCACATTACAAGAAAAAAATCTCTGCAGAAGGAAAAGATTTCCAAATCCCAGCCGCTATCAATGGAATCAATGAACCAACTTTTTCTGTAGCCCTGACTTTCACGGCTCACTCAACAGATCCCAGTC
This sequence comes from Madoqua kirkii, assembly GCA_006408675.1. NCBI lineage: Eukaryota > Metazoa > Chordata > Mammalia > Artiodactyla > Bovidae > Madoqua > Madoqua kirkii. The sequence continues at coordinate 19,420 of SJYC01083181.1, forward strand.
GAAGGCTTACTCAGCGAGAGGCATGCAGTGACCGGTAAAACAGCTCCTACCCTCAAGGAAGTTACAGTCCAGCAGCACATAGGGAGGGAGACCACATCATTTACTGTTCAAGCCAGGACACTTTGGAGACTATAAAAGGTGTGCGATTGATCTTAAACAAAGGTTGGAGGCTTAAGGCAGGACTTGAGCCACCCAAACCAGGTCGCCCCAGATAGGGATCCAACATGACCAAAGTGGGGGAGTTCCGACAGTGGGGGTGTGGTAGTGTTAGGTTGTGCCACAAGGTGGCGCAATTGAAGTACTCGTAGGTAGCTTTTCTTTGTTTTTGTTTTCTATCGATGAAAATTAATTTTTCTTCCATTGCCACGGAGCAATAGAAGCCTTCCATGGCGTGCTGGAGCTGGATAGTACCGGTTTGTGAGAGCTGATCATTAAATTTTCAGGAGTTTTGTAAGCCAATCATTAAACACAACCCCCAATACAAATGAAATTAAAATCACTAAAATTAAATTACAATTAAAATAATTAAAAACTGAACACTGAATAAACCATATTAAACACAAAGGTGATAAATACTCAACACTCACGCCTTCCTGATGACTTTGCTGCCTTTTCCATTTTGTGTTTCAGAGATTAGCTAATCTGGTCGTATCTGTGTGGGGGAAATGCTACTTAACGGTGAGCTATTGCACATAGCTCCCCAACCCCACAGTCAGAGTCAGCGCCTGAGTAGCTTGAGACCCACTGGGGTTGGAGTATTTACATCATGGAAATCAACAGATGCTACAGATCAGAAAGGGAGGTGGGCAGGGCAGACAGTTGTTAAGCATTTACCAACACACTGCTGGAACTAGCATTTAAGTTCATAATTTATGTGGCTAATTTTCATGTATTTTGGACAGTTTTATCACATTCCCCCAAAACGATGATGGTGTCCCCCTCCCTCGAAAAAACAAACAGTGTTGGGAGAGGAAGGGCTCCTCCCATAACCTCATCTAGACATACAGGAATGGAGACCCCGCACAGATAGGCCAGTTCAGTGCTAAAAGCCACAACAGGGGTGAGTAACTGAGTGAGTGACAGTCGCTCAGTCATGTCCAACTCTTTGCGACCCCTGGACTGTAGCCCACCAGGCTCCTCTGTCCATGGAATTCTCCAGGCAAGGATACTGGAGTGGGTTGCGATTTCAGGCGGTCCAAAATCAGGCTCTAGACTGCTATGAAAAGTTTACCCCCCAAGTAATTGACATCAAGCATTTGCATATTCAAACTGACCAAAGGTTCTCAAGCTATCTTGTCTGTGATTGGTGAGATGACTTTGAGACTGCCCACAGCACACCTCAGTCAGGGCCCCAGCAGGACCCCATGGCACACATACCAGACAGTTAATTGGAAAGTGTTTATCATCGAATGGGGCTATTTACAGAGATGTGGGCAGATTACAGAAACCACAAGGGATAGGAAAGTGCCCTGGGACTAGCAACAGTGGGAAGCTGCTACCAGGCCCTGGGCTAGATGTGGGGGCTGTTAGTAGAACAGCAGAGAGCAATGGGTGAAAGCTGCTGTGGGCATAGCACACACCAAACTGCAGCCCAGAGACAGAAATAAATACTCCCACCTCTTGAGTCTTCCTGCCAGCCAGGAAGATGCATCTCATGGGCCAAACCTTAACCCAACTGGGGGTCAGTGGCCAAGGCCACCCAACTGATCTGGTCCATGGGGAGCAGCCTCCTGGGGTCCATGGACAGCAGATCTGGAAGGAAAAAACGGATCCACCCAACAATATGGCACTGCCCTCACCAGGATGCGAGCCCCCAAAAGACGTGCCAGAGACCACTCACCTGCATAAACCTGGCCCAGCAGAACAAACAGCAGGCTGGCCATGGCCAGGCAGAGCTATACTAAAGAGCCAAAGGAGCTCTGCACCTGGCCTACACGTAACGAATGAATGTGTCTCAGTTGCACGTATGCCTATAATTAAGCCTCTGCACAGGTGTGGACTTTACCTTGATGCTAATAAAACTTAATCTTCAGGCCACAAGACGGGGATTCTAGTCCCACCACCCCCATCTGGAAGAGAAAGAGAGCTGGACCATAAAGAAGGCTGAGCACCCAAGAATTGATGCTCTCGAACTGTGGTGCTGGAGAAGACTCTTGAGAGTCCCTTGGACTGCAAGGAAATCAAACCAGTCCATCCTAAAGGAAGTCAATCATGAATACTCATTGGAAGGACTGATGCTGAAACTGAAGCTCCAATACTGTGGCCACCTGATGCGAAGAGCCGACTCATTAGAAAAGACCCTGATGCTCGGAAAGATTGAAGGCAGGAGGAGAAGGGGACAATAGATGATGAGATGGTTGGATGGCATCACCGACTCAATGGACATGAGTTTGGGCAGACTCCGGGAGATTGTGAAGGACAGAGAAACCTGGCCTGCTGCAGTCCATGGGGGTCACTAAAGTGTCAGACATGACTGAGCAAATGAACAACCACCACCTAAGTGGGCTCTAGGAGAGAAGCCCACAGCCCTCTGCAGCCGCAGCTGCTCTCAGAGGACCCTTTCCCAAACTCTCCCTTCAGATGTGTATAAGAGACATGTGGTGCTGGAGAAGACTCTTGAGAGTCCCTTGGACTGCAAGGAAATCAAACCAGTCCATCCTAAAGGAAGTCAATCATGAATACTCATTGGAAGGACTGATGCTGAAACTGAAGCTCCAATACTGTGGCCACCTGATGCGAAGAGCCGACTCATTAGAAAAGACCCTGATGCTCGGAAAGATTGAAGGCAGGAGGAGAAGGGGACAATAGATGATGAGATGGTTGGATGGCATCACCGACTCAATGGACATGAGTTTGGGCAGACTCCGGGAGATTGTGAAGGACAGAGAAACCTGGCCTGCTGCAGTCCATGGGGGTCACTAAAGTGTCAGACATGACTGAGCAAATGAACAACCACCACCTAAGTGGGCTCTAGGAGAGAAGCCCACAGCCCTCTGCAGCCGCAGCTGCTCTCAGAGGACCCTTTCCCAAACTCTCCCTTCTCACCCAGTTCAGGGAGAGGGTTAATAGATACAAGGGGGTAGGCGGAGGCCTTTTGTGGCCAAACACTCTGGAAAAGATTGGCAGTTTACCCCGCCCCGAAGATTCACAATGTACATTAGCATAGTAAAGGCGCCAGATAAAGACAACGTTTGGCTTTGTTTACCGTGGGGGTTGCCGGTACTTCTGGAGCTTAAGCTGAAAGCGAAAGGAAGGGTAGGAGTTAGATAAGAGTGTTTGAGGCTGAGGGCACGGCCCAAGTGAAGGCCCCAGACAAGTCTGGAGAAGTGGATGGAGTTGAGTGCGGCTACAGGAGCAAGCCTTTGACCCAGAGGGCCCGGGGCGACGATGCGCTCAGAGCTAACGTGCCGCAATCCGAGGCAGCTTGCCCAGCTCTCCGCAGGTTTGGCTGGCTGCCCCTTTGCATCCTTCCATCTGTAACCGACGTCTGGGGGACCGGCAGGAGTGGGTGCAGACCAGGGGATTAGCATGCCCTCTTGGAGTTTCTGCCCCATGGCCTCTGGGTCTCTTCACCTCACAATCGGGGAGAGCCACAGTGCCCGGGGGTCCCCTGACAGGGTTTGGAGATATCCCTTGACACCCAAACACCACTGCCCCTCTATAACCAAACGTACTGTCCCCAAGCCTTTGGCCATGGGGCTGCAGCCTGGCACCACCAAGTATAGTCTGACTCGGGGGAGAAAAACAGAACAAATGGCCTGCCTGCAGGGGGTGGCACTAGCTGTCCCCGAAGCTTTCAACCCAGGCCCCTGGGTGCTGGCCTTGGTCCCGCAAGACTTCAGAGCCACCAGTGACGGCAAAAGTGAGAGTTCACAGGTGTATCCTCTTTAGAAAGGTGGAGGGATGAACAGAGGTGCTGGGAAAAGCTGGCTGGACAGGAGACTGTCCTTTCTTCTTGGCTAATAGTATCTGTGGACTGCCTCACCCAGACCAGAGAATGCTTTCCGGCCTCAAATTTACCACCCTCCTTTTGTCAAATATAACCCGTTCGCTGAGCTAATGACCTCTGACCCCGCCTTAAAAAAAAAAAAAACAGCCCTCCACTTCATCTGTCTTTGGGCTGCTGACTGCCATTCCTGGAGCAGGCGGAGAGTCTAGCAGTTCTTTTGTTTCCAATGATACTTTTTCTCCTGATTCCCTTCCTTTCAACCTGATTTTGCTACGTGAGCAAAAAAAAGAACAGGGCTGCCCAGACTCCTGCTCACCCTGACATCAGGCGAAAGCCAGTTAGGGGAGCCTCTGATTTGATGTACAAATTGGCAGGGTTGTCATTCGACTATCGGATTCACGCTCAAAGTGGCCATTCAAAAAGAGTCCTGGGCCTCACTCAGAGTTCAGTCTGGCCTGAGGACTGACTTTCCAAGAGCTGTGAGCTGATGGGTAGAGCCAGCCTTTTTGGCAGTAGGGGCCCTGGGCAGAGATGAGTCCAACTGTACCCAGGAGCCTGGGAAGAATGAGTACAAGTCACAGGCAGCATGATCACCCAAGTGTGGCAGCGTGCCACCTGGCCTTAGAGATGTGCGAGAGAGCATTTGATACCTACAACAGTCTGCAACAGGAGCAAAGGAGTAACGGAGAGCGCTCAGCTCCACCCTTGACTCTCTGTGACCCTACGCACACAAGGGTTCCATCTGAAATGCTGGAGGGCATGAGTGCTCATCTGTGTGGCAGTTAGGGTCCTCCAGGCAGCAGGTACCAAGATGGAATCAAGTTCAAGATAAGTATTGGGAGTGATGTGCCAGAAGGGTCAGGGGGAGGGAGCAGGAGTAGGTGGGAGAGACTTTAGGCCAAGACCCAGATCTGATCCCTGAGAAACCAGGGGAAAGGAAGGAAGATGGGATGAGAAGAACCTCAGACACAGCGCAGCTCTGAGAAAATCTCCATCAGGTTAATGGGGAACCCCAGAGCAAAGACTGCCCATCAGAGACCTCCTATGTCTGGCCCAGCTCTGGTGGCCCTCTCTGCTGTCCCTGGGTGGGGTCTGTGGCCCCCTCCGCTGCTGTGAATGCTGAAGGTGCAGCAGTTGGGGGCTGTCAGCTAAGAGCACCCCTTCCAGAACCTTCTCCACCAAAGGGAAGCCTGGGTAGTGCCTTCCCATGGCTGCCACAGTGCTTCTGTGCCAAGTCAAGAGGATATATCAGGGATGGTACAGGGTTACAGCTCTGGCTCCAAGCCTGGTCTCCTGACCACAGACAGACTATCCCCCCTTTTCGTCTCAGTGTGTGGACGAAGAGAATCAGCCGTTATCTGTCCTGTCTCAAGTCTGAACACCCTTGGATTTGGCTGTTTTCATCTTTGAGCTCCTCAAAGATAGACACGGAGTCAGAAAGGACTTGGCGGCGACTGAGGGGCCTCTACCCCCAGAGAAAAATACATTTAAGTTGGAAAAGGTCCCAGTCGTATTTGCAAGTCCAGAAGGGAGGTGGGGTGGGCTGAGACCACGCAGCTACCCATTGATTTGATTATTCCTCAAAGGTGTACTAAGTAACTGCTCTGAGCAAGTAAGGACTATGTGCCCAAGAGAGGCTTCGAGTCTCCTGAGGACCAGAAAGGCTGCAGCAGGAAGATCTAGCCACCCACCCCCTACCCCCCCAAGGTACCGAGATGAGGGGTTCAGAAGTTCTCTAAAATAGACAGTGTAATCCAAATGACCCTCCACACACACACACTCCCCCTGCACTGCCAGTTCACAAATACATGCGCACACACAAGCACGCACAAAACACACACACACAGAGCCATCTTTGGCATCATGAATAATTTATCTTTGTAGAACCCTGTACAGTTTACAAATATTAAAGCATTATCTCATTGTTTTAATCACAACCACCACTGTGGAGCAGCCTCATTCTTCCTGATAATGAAGCTGGGCTCAGATAAGATCTGAGCAAGGTGAAATGGCTCAGTAGGTGGTTCTTAACCTTTGGGGCAATCTCAGCTCCCTTTAAGAACCCTCTTCTCAGAAAAAGAAATGTATATATATGCTTACCACCTCAAAATTTCACCCAGGCTTTCAGGGCATTACGGTTCCCTCCTCCAAACCCTCCAAAACGGGGGTGAACACCCCACTCACCCCTAGTGGTAGGAGACCAGGCTAAAGTTTTGCCGGGCTGGAGCTGAGGTCCACCAGGCAGCCCCTGGATGGGCGAGGAATCTCCGGGCCATTACAGCAGGGTAAGGGAATCTTCCACCCGAGATGGGCAGGGAAGGGTTAAAGGGCTGTCTCTTATACACATCTGAGACCACGCAGCTACCCATTGATTTGATTATTCCTCAAAGGTGTACTAAGTAACTGCTCTGAGCAAGTAAGGACTATGTGCCCAAGAGAGGCTTCGAGTCTCCTGAGGACCAGAAAGGCTGCAGCAGGAAGATCTAGCCACCCACCCCCTACCCCCCCAAGGTACCGAGATGAGGGGTTCAGAAGTTCTCTAAAATAGACAGTGTAATCCAAATGACCCTCCACACACACACACTCCCCCTGCACTGCCAGTTCACAAATACATGCGCACACACAAGCACGCACAAAACACACACACACAGAGCCATCTTTGGCATCATGAATAATTTATCTTTGTAGAACCCTGTACAGTTTACAAATATTAAAGCATTATCTCATTGTTTTAATCACAACCACCACTGTGGAGCAGCCTCATTCTTCCTGATAATGAAGCTGGGCTCAGATAAGATCTGAGCAAGGTGAAATGGCTCAGTAGGTGGTTCTTAACCTTTGGGGCAATCTCAGCTCCCTTTAAGAACCCTCTTCTCAGAAAAAGAAATGTATATATATGCTTACCACCTCAAAATTTCACCCAGGCTTTCAGGGCATTACGGTTCCCTCCTCCAAACCCTCCAAAACGGGGGTGAACACCCCACTCACCCCTAGTGGTAGGAGACCAGGCTAAAGTTTTGCCGGGCTGGAGCTGAGGTCCACCAGGCAGCCCCTGGATGGGCGAGGAATCTCCGGGCCATTACAGCAGGGTAAGGGAATCTTCCACCCGAGATGGGCAGGGAAGGGTTAAAGGGCTGTCTCTTATACACATCTGAGACCACGCAGCTACCCATTGATTTGATTATTCCTCAAAGGTGTACTAAGTAACTGCTCTGAGCAAGTAAGGACTATGTGCCCAAGAGAGGCTTCGAGTCTCCTGAGGACCAGAAAGGCTGCAGCAGGAAGATCTAGCCACCCACCCCCTACCCCCCCAAGGTACCGAGATGAGGGGTTCAGAAGTTCTCTAAAATAGACAGTGTAATCCAAATGACCCTCCACACACACACACTCCCCCTGCACTGCCAGTTCACAAATACATGCGCACACACAAGCACGCACAAAACACACACACACAGAGCCATCTTTGGCATCATGAATAATTTATCTTTGTAGAACCCTGTACAGTTTACAAATATTAAAGCATTATCTCATTGTTTTAATCACAACCACCACTGTGGAGCAGCCTCATTCTTCCTGATAATGAAGCTGGGCTCAGATAAGATCTGAGCAAGGTGAAATGGCTCAGTAGGTGGTTCTTAACCTTTGGGGCAATCTCAGCTCCCTTTAAGAACCCTCTTCTCAGAAAAAGAAATGTATATATATGCTTACCACCTCAAAATTTCACCCAGGCTTTCAGGGCATTACGGTTCCCTCCTCCAAACCCTCCAAAACGGGGGTGAACACCCCACTCACCCCTAGTGGTAGGAGACCAGGCTAAAGTTTTGCCGGGCTGGAGCTGAGGTCCACCAGGCAGCCCCTGGATGGGCGAGGAATCTCCGGGCCATTACAGCAGGGTAAGGGAATCTTCCACCCGAGATGGGCAGGGAAGGGTTAAAGGGGGGGGAGGGTTTTGTTTTTCACCTCGGAGGACTCTGTTCTGGGTCATTAAGAACACACAAGGCCGAGTGAGCATTCCATTCCCCGGGCCTGCCTCCAGCGCACAGCTCCGCTTCCCAACAAGATAAGTCCTGTGTGGAAGACCAGCCTGCTTCTCAGAGAGCCAGATGGGAACTCGCCCCAGATAAGGGCCGTCCAGTGCCAGTCACACGGGGCCTTACCGCTGCAAGAATGGCCAACCCCGAGGCTGCAGTTCTTGTAGGCTAAGGAGGGGGAAGCGTTTGTGTTGTTGTTCAGTCGCCAAGTGTATCGACTCCTTGCGACCTCATGGGCTGCGGCGGCCAGGCTCCTCTGCCCCTCACCATTTGAGCGTTTCGGAGGGGCTCGCTAACACAGTGCCGGTCTAGGCTGCTCTAGAGGAGGAACCCTCCCCCGAGCCCTGTTTGGTACAGGGCCAAAGCGAGGCTGCACCGGGTTGTGGACAGTGGGGCCTCGGCATCGTGTGCCCGCAATCTGGGGGCTGGGTGTGTTCCAGCGACGCCTCAACCACCTCCTGCTGGCTCACGGACGGCTTAGCCATCCCACTCGGCTTAGCCATCCCACCCTAGCCTTGGAGCAATCCTATCCCCATCCACCACCCAGGTGGTACCTGGCCCCAGCGCAGGTAAGGAGAAAGGCCCGTGGAAAACACCATTACAGATAAGTAACAGCCCCTTTCAGGTTTAATGACACGTTGCATCCATCCTAAAGCTCTCAAAAAAAAAAAAAAAAAAGGGCCCTCTCGGGGGACAGCGCCTCGCGCCTGTAAGTAGGAACGACAGGCCGGGGCGCGCGCAGGGGGAGGGCCCACGGCGCGGCTCGGGTGTGTAAATTAACTGGGGGCAACAGCTGTCTCTTATACACATCTGAGTTGAGAAAAAACATGCGGATGTTT
>SJYC01083182.1:0-27494 GCA_006408675.1 Madoqua kirkii
GTGATGGCAGTAGGAGGCGGGACCTTTGGGAGGTGATTAGGTCGTGAGGGTGGAGCTCTCATGAATGGATTCTGTGGTTGTATAGAAGAGATCCCAGAGAATTCTCTTGCCTGTTCCACCGAGGACACCGTGAGAAGATGGACGTTTTATGGACACATATCAGACATAGAATCTGTCAGTTCCTTGACCTCGGACTTCCCCAGCTTCCAGAACTGGGAGCAATAAATGTCTATGGTCTGTTGTTTGTAAGTCACCCAGTATTTATTACAATATTACACTTTGATTTTAGGTAAACAATGGATACGTTTTTAGTATGCCTTATGTGCTATCAGGGGTATAATTATACTGAAAAAATTGTGGTTTATCTGAAAATCAAATTTAACCTGGCATCCTGTATTCTATCTGGCACCCTGAACTGTGATTGGAAATAAGGGCGAACTAATTAGGCCGCTGGGAATGATTACCGAGGCCTGGATTAGGTATGTCTCGGGCTGGAGAAGGCAGCTCTGCGAACCTTTAACCTTTAACCTCTGTAATCTCGGAATGGTTTGCATCCCATCATCCCCTTGGGCACTGTATACGGCTAACTGTGAGGACGGTGGGGGGGAAACGTGACCCTAAGAGGTTAAGGGGATGATCACGACCCCCGGGTCTGTCCCCTGAGGTGAAAAGCCCCCTAGCCTTCAAGGCAGTGAGAGTAAAGTTTCCCAGGTGGCGATAACAGGAGGAGCAGCAGCAGCAGCCACCGCTGCGGAAAGATCTGGGGCCTGCATGTCATCACAGAGCCAACAGTCCAAAGTGGAAAGTTTTAGTCACACTCTTTTCTTTGGCTGCCATCTGTGTGACAGTGGGGAAGTTGTGCTGCAGAGGGGCCCAGCTGACCTGCTACTTCCCCAGAGAGCTGGGGCCCTGCTGGCTCGAGGCCCCACAGCTGCCAGTGAGCTAAGCTTGGGCCCTGACCACGGCAGATCACAGATACTACTTCATTTAATACAGTAGCAACTCGATGGGGGTAGGTAGAACCCCATTTGACAGATAAGGAAACTGAAGCCCACAAAGTCACACAGTTTGGAGGCAGCAGATCCAGCATCCAGACCCAGGCAGTGTGACAGCTGAGCTGTAGCTCTCAGTCACTAACCCATGCCTTGGAACTCTTCAGACATGAAAGTGTTAGTCACTGAACCGTGTGTGACTGTTTCCGACCCCATGGACTGTAGCTCACCAGTCGCCTCCGTCCATAGGATTTCCCAGGCAAGAACACTGGAGTGGGTTGTCATTTCCTTCTCCGGGGAATCTTCCTGACCCAGGGATCGAACCTGAGTCTCCTGCATTGCAGGCAGATTCTTTATCATCTGAGCCAACAGGGAAGCCAGAAGTGCTCAGAGCACCATCAAATAGGGTGTATAAAGGGCCCAACAGAAGTTCAATGCCAGATGGAATCTGGAGGCATCTCCATAGGATTTCCCAGGCAAGAACACTGGAGTGGGTTGTCATTTCCTTCTCCGGGGAATCTTCCTGACCCAGGGATCGAACCTGAGTCTCCTGCATTGCAGGCAGATTCTTTATCATCTGAGCCAACAGGGAAGCCAGAAGTGCTCAGAGCACCATCAAATAGGGTGTATAAAGGGCCCAACAGAAGTTCAATGCCAGATGGAATCTGGAGGCATCCATTCTTGATGCCACCATCCTTTTAGCATTCCTGTTATCCTGTGCCTTGAAATTAGCCATCCCAGGAGTGCTGCTGACGGCAGGGTGCCAGGTGGGTCCAGCTTCTCTCGGAGGACAGCTGGGTGACTAAGATCGACTCTGCAATCCTCTGATCCTAACCATGACTGCAATCACCCCTGTGCCTCTGACCTGAAGACCAACAGTCCATGGCACAACCAGAAGTAGCTGCCAGGTCCCCCGAAGACAAGTCGGCAGCAGAAAAGGCATGGAGCAAATACACTAACTGCCATCACACAAGCTCCAGGCAGGAACCACCACCACCCCCCGCCCCCCGCCCTGCATTTCAGGGTTTATCAGAGCTGACCTGGGGTGCTGGCATTGCTTTTTGTTTTTAATAGTGCTTGGGTAAGATCTGAGTTCAGATGCTATGTTGGGCAGCTAAAACGACCAGCCATAGTGAAATCTTGACTTGGGGGTTCTGAGTTCCCTGTGTTCTGGGCAACATGGTGGAAAGGATGGGCTGGCCCCCTATAAGAGAGGCTGCTGACACTCCATCCCGTTTCTTTGGTGGGTAGGTTCAGGCTGCCAGTGTCTGCATATTTTAGCCCAATGGCTTTCTAGAAACTGCACCACCACCCTGCTGGTGTGCCCCAAACACCCCTTCTACCAATGACAAATGGGAGTTAGTGTACAAGTAGTGCAAATCCGTGGAATGGCTGTGGGGATAACTCAGAGGTCTGTGTTCCACACCAGTGCTACTCAAAGTGTGGTTCTCTGACCTGACTGGTGACAAGCTGCTGCTGCTACATCGCTTCAGTCATGTCTGACTCTGTGCGACCCCATAGACAGCAGCCCACCAGGCTCTGCCGTCCCTGGGATTCTCCAGGCAAGAACACTGGAGTGGGTTGCCATTTCCTTCTCTAATGCATGAAAGTGAAAAGTGAAAGTGAAGTCGCTCAGTCATGTCCGACTCTTTGTGACCCCACGGACTGCAGCCTACCAGGCTCCTCCATCCATGGGATTTTCCCGGCAAGAGTACTGGAGGGAAAATCCCATGGATGGAGGAGCCTGGTAGGCTGCAGTCCGTGAGTCGCAAAGAGTCAGACACGACTGAGGTGACAAGCAGAGAAGTGTTTCTTACTCATTCCCTTGGAGATAAGTCCACAAAGAGAGAGAGCAGCCCTTGTTTAAGGACTTTGAGAGTGATTAGACATTGCTGTGATATTTGTGTTGTACTTTGCAGAGCTATCTATCTACAAAGGGTTGATACCAACCCCCTAAAACCTGGCCTTGACTCTTTAGAAGCACTGGTCTTCTTTGCTAGTTTCCCCAGTAGGATGAAGCCCCAGTTGCTTGCAGCACCAATTGGCTTGATAACACATCCATTAGTGGCTGCCTGCCATCTCCCTTCTCTACCCAACCTCACCAGTGTTTCTTGCATTTCCCAAATCAGTGACTCATTGGCACTCCTGTCTTTGTCTCAGGGTTGGCTTCTGGGACCACCCAAACTCAGGCACACTCCCTCAGATAAGGCAGCCCACATGGACATCTGCTGTTCAGGTGTGCCCCCGGGAGCTCCTTGACACTTACCCTAAGGAGTTAAGTAGCCCATTAAGAACGACAAAGTTATCTACCCACCTCTGTACATTTCCTCCTGCTTCCATTGCCAAGGCCAACGTCATTGCCCTCACTGCCCTTTGCTTCTGTGGAGTCATGCAGACTGACCATGGCTGATGGAAGCCTCACTTTCAGGCACTGGGCTACCAAGAATGGCTGATATTCTAATAGTGAATGCCCTCTACTTCACCTCCAAGGCGGGCTCTTCCAGAGCCAGGGCAGCCTTGAGAGAAAGGTCCGGGGCAGTAATTTCTAGGCCAGAATGGCAAGTCAGGAAAAACTTGTTCTTTTTTCTGAAGCCATCTCTGTGTGCACATGGAATGCTTTTGTTCAGAGTGCCCGGGTGCGGTCTTTTATGCCCCGAATCATTTCCATGTGGCTCAAGGCCTCCCTGGACTCCAGCGCTCTGATTCCTCTGCCTGTTCCGTGGCATGCTCTATCTGGGTCTTGCTCCTTATAGCTGTTTGTGGATTTCTCCATCTGCCTGCTCAGGCTAAAGAGGCCCCGCTGTTCATAAAAACCTTGCAGTTCTAAATCATCTCTCTCTCAACTCAGGTTCCCAGGACTCCCAGAGCCCAGAATTAAAAGCACCTTGAAATCTCATTTTTACTGCTCCATCTCATAACTTCTTTCTGTATGGCTTTCTGGTGTGTATGTAGGCACTTTGGACATTCCTGTTGACCATCAGGCTTGAGACAGCAGGTTGGTTGCAGAAACGTGCACCCTGGCACCTGTGGAACGTGTTCAGTTCTGGGGTTGAGGGTGGCTGGTATGAATGGACACACGTTTAGAAATCCCTTGCCAAGGACTTCCCTGGTGGCCCAGGAGATAAGAATCTGCCTGCTGATGCAGGGGACACGGGTTCGATCTCTGGTCTGGGAAGATCACACATGCCACAGAGCAACTAAGCCTGTGTGCTCCAGCTATTGAGCCCGACCTCTAGAACCCGTGAGCCACAATTATTGAACCGATGAGCCGAAACTACTGAAGCCCATGCACCCAGAGCCTGTGCCCCACAGCAAGAGAAGCCACTGCTATGAGAAGCCTGGACACTGCAGTGAAGAGTAGCCCCTGCTCACTGCAACTGGAGAAAGCCCGTACAAAGCAATGAAGACTCAGTGCAGCCAAAAGTAAATAGTTTAAAAAAAGAGAAATCCCTTGACGGGGCTGCAGGTGAGTCTAGCACCTTGTTGTGGATCATGGGCTGTAGCTATTTCAGGCTGGCTGGGGACAAGTCACTGTGATAAGGAAGAGCTGAGAGCCCAGCTAGGATGCTGGGGGAGGCGGACTCAGCAGTTGAGTGTCTTGATTCAAACACTGACTTTGCCTCTTGTTACCGGTTTGGTTCTGGCGAGTAATGTCATTTTTGCGGCTTCGTGTTGTGAAAGGGTAATAATAATAGCACCTACGTTATGGGATTGTTTGGAGGATTTGACGAGTTAGAATGAATGAAGTGTATGCCTCATACTGTCAGCCACAGTACTAGTACTAGTATTATGACTCCTCTACCACTCTGTATTTTAAGTAGAATTCACAGAGAGAAAATAGGCATTAAAGGGGGCGGCAGTGATCAGAGAAGGCTTCCTGGAAGAGAGGGCTTGGATTAAGTGTGGAAAGATAGCAAAGGGGATATGAGCTGTGGTCTGAGAGCAGACTGACAGAATGTGTTTTCCAAAGGTGGCAGCCAACAATATCTCCTAACCCCCAGACTCTTCCACAATATGACCTTAACACTCCTCTCATTGAGGTGTGAGGTCTATGTACCTTCTCCTTGAATATGGGATGGGAGGCTTGTGACTGCTGCAATCAATGGAGTATAGTGGAAGTGATACTGGGTGACTTCTGAGGTTGCATCATAAAAGGCAATGCAGGGACTTCCCTAGTGGTCAGGTGGCTAAGACTCTGCCCTCCCAAAGCAGGGGGCCCAAGTTCAATACCTGGTCAGGGAACTAGATCCCACATGCTGCAACTAAGAGCTCACATGCCACAAGTAAAAATTCCACATGCTGCAACAAAAATCAAAGATCCCACAAGCCACAAAGAAGACAAAGAAACAAATAAAAATAAATCTTAAAAAAGTTCTGTAAAAATGGCAGTACAGCTTCTACCTTGTCACCAAATCATTGTACTTGAAGCCCTGAGCTGGCATATGAAAAGTCTGACTACACTGAGGCTACCATGCTGTAAGGAAGCCAGATTAGCTTGGTGTCTGGTAGGCATCTGGTTGGAAGTCTCTGAGTCTTCCCAGGGCAAGTGCCAGCCGGGTGAGTGAAGGAAGAAACTTCAGATGATTCCCAGTTCCAACCTCCAGCTGCTAATCACCCCAAGCCTTTGAACCTTCCCAGGCGAGACTTTTACATCCTGGAGCAGAAACAAATCAATCCTCGCCACGCCCTGACTGAATTCCGGACCCACAGAATCCATGAACACAATAAAACAGGTGTTGTTTTAAGCTACTAAATTTGGAGCACTATGTTAAGCAGGAGAAGGCAATGGCACCCCACTCCAGTACTCCTGCCTGGAAAATCCCATGGACAGAGGAGCCTGGTAGGCTACAGACCATGGGGTCACAAAGAGTCAGACATGACTGAGCGACTTCACATGTTAAGCAGCAGTACTACCTGGAGCAAGAGGCGGAAGGGCAACTCCGGCAGCAAAGGTCACAGTGACTTGCAACTATACTAGCCATAGTCCAAGCGAATGCAATTCTTTTTAAAACTTAGTGGGTTTCCTGTGTATTCAGTTATAATGTACTCCATTAGACAAAAACTATCCACAAGTTTCTTTGAGATGGGCACATCTGTATTTTAGTCCAGAAGTCAGGACTATAGGACAGCATTCTCAAGACTCTTAGAAAACATTTGACTACATGTGATTGTCTAATGCACTGGATCAAGCCTTTTGAGATCTCAACAAGGGGTCTTGAGATTGTACCCTTGGTCTAATATTACCTGGATCTACCCTCCTCCTGGCAGTCTGTTTGCCAAGTATGACTTTGAGACCCTTGCCAGAAAAGACCATGGAAGAAAAACTGTTTTATATTTGAACCCAGCAAGTCCTGGCTTCTGTACATTTTTGTCTAAATTTCACTTGAAAACAAAATAGCTCTTTCTAAAGCTCTTTCTTTATTCTTCTGTTTTATTGCTATTCATCTGCTGTTTACATTGTTAGCGACTATGATAAAGATTTTGCAGAAAGCAGAAACTAGAATGATATGGCAGCAAAAGGGAGTAATCATTCCCCAACCCCATTCATGTCCAGGTAGTGGTCTAGGTCTGATCTCTCTGCTTCTCCTTTTGCCTCTTGTATGGATCTGTATTTGGGCAGTAAACAGATGGCACGCTCAAAGAAGGTATGGATTTAATCATGAAACTGGTTACAATGGTACTGGTAGAGTATGGAGACACCAAATGTGGGACAGTATCTTTGGTTAAGCAATGGTTGGGAGCTGTCATCACTGCTAGGAAGGGCAGCTAGAAGTTATCTGAACTTGGAGAACCTCAATGTCACTTGGCCTTCTCCCTAAAGAGTTCCTTTAATGTCCCTGGGTCATTCAGTGAGCAAAGCCTGTGATGAGGCTCCCAGGCTATGGAGTGGGACCCTTCCTCAATGGAGCCAGGTGGGGTTGAGGGGGCCCCAAGGGACTCTGAGGAGAAGGGCTGGCCCCAACTCTCCTCATCTCCTTTGGCACTGCCTTTTCAGGATTCTCCTGTCTTTGGCAGCTTTGGAGGCCCTCCTATCTAGGCAGGAAGAGGAGCCAATAAATAAATTCACACGAAGGTGCTAGAGAGTGATAACAGCTAATCCCTTCCAAGGGCAATTGCTCTTGGAAAAAAAATGGGTGATTTTGTTCAAAAGAGAGAGTGTCTCTTGCAAGAATACCACTTTGGTGCTGGCATGGGAGAAATTTACAGGCAGGGCTGCCTGAAACCCTTCAACTCAGCCCCTTCTTCTGCTTTCCTGAGTCTGGTTTTAAGCTCGTTTCCCCAAAGGCTTTCATAATGTTTCTACTTATGGAAGCTTCTTGAGGGAAGGGCTATTTCTGTGACTTTTGTTCGTTAATGTATTTCAGAGCCTGACACGGAGCAGTGCTCGCCATGCGTTTGATGAATGAATGAATGAATGAAATCTTTCTTCAGGAACCTGGGTCTTGACTGAAGTGAGAACTGCTCAGTGTCTTGCCCTTCTGTTCTAGTCTTCCCTGGGGCCTGCCTGGGATTGAGCTGAAAAATGATTTTTCATACATGTCACCCTCATTATATATCATCCCTCAGAGCGAAGCTCTCTGACCACCCCAAAGACCTGTATTTAATGTGATGAAAGGTAATTTAATGGAGTTGAGGAGAGAGAAGCAGAAAGCAGGCAGCCATTTCAGACAAGCAGAACAGGCTATCCTTCCAAGGGGAAGAAAAAGAAAAGAAAAAGGGGGAAAAAATCCACACCTTCCCCCCAGAAGACACTGGACTAAGAAGACAGTTTGGTCAGCTCCATAAGAAGGCAAAAATGAAAGCCAGATAAACTCTGAACATTCCACCCACCCCAGCAGCAGATAACTAACTTACCATTTATTTACCTTGGAGCTGATTATGTAGTAGGTTGAGGCAGGCAGGGAGATTTTATTGACATTTGGTCTTCCTTCACACATTTTTGCGACAGGCAGACTTCAGGGACTGAGCAGCAGGATATTAAAGGATTTGGAAAAGTTATCAAGGAATGGGACATATTTATCAAAGCCACAGTGATATTACAAAGCTGGGCTGCTACTACACCTGGGTCTGTTACTTGATTAAAAAAATAATAATAGTTCATCCCCTAGCTGCCTTTTGCACCTGGGTGAATGCTGAGCGGTTCTACAGGACCACCTTGGGCCAGGCATTCGCTCATAAAGACCCTCTTTGGGTCTAGCAGAGAATGGTGGGTGATCGATCACACTGGTTGCTGGGCGTGTGTGCCTGTGCCCATGCACGTGTAGGTGTGATCACATCGTGCCTTCAGCAGGAAGCTCCTATGGGTGCACCACCTGACCTCCCCGGGGCTGGACCAATGTTCTCTGCGCATCTTTTCTTTCCAAAAGAGGACTATTCAGAGTTGGGAGAGTGACTGAAGGGTAGGAGCAAAAGGAATCACGTGAAGTGTCCCTGGCTGCTTCAGCCACTACATTTCTGGTGAATAGCAATTATGTAATACAGAAACTCTCCAATTTCCAACAACCAGCAAGTAAGAATATACCACGAGTCACCTCTATTTAGCTCTCCCCCAAATTTTTCCACATGAATTATTCAGGTATTTGAAGTGTCCCTGGCTGCTTCAGCCACTACATTTCTGGTGAATAGCAATTATGTAATACAGAAACTCTCCAATTTCCAACAACCAGCAAGTAAGAATATACCACGAGTCACCTCTATTTAGCTCTCCCCCAAATTTTTCCACATGAATTATTCAGTGTATGACTGTTTCAATATGTCTGTCTTTTTCTTAAAAAAAAAAAATGCTGGATGAACTTAAAGCAGCAAGAGGAAGAGCCTGCATTACAAAAATGATACCCACCTGCATATTTATCTTAAAAGGAAAGTCTGAATGCGTTCACTCAGGTGAAAATATTATGAATTGCAAAGACTGACCAACGGACACCAGGATGCAGGGGGTTAATCTGGGTTTTGCCATCTGATTCCAATCCATTCAGGCCTGGCTATAAATCGCTTATATGTCTGGGTGATAAAAAGCAAATATAAATTTTCAAAAAATTTAACCTTGCGTGGTATATAAAGAGAATACATAATATCTTGGGCATAAATATGTCTCAAGACAAACTCATTGCGTATACCCAGAATACATAATGGATTTTACTGAGACATATTTTTCCCCTAGCAAGAAAAAGCCAGAAATTCTGCAGTGAACTGATCGTATATATGGTTTCCACAACTCTGAGATGAGAGCTGCATCTCCCACTTGGGGCTGTCCACACAAGGGGCTGGGGATCTCTGAGTCTTCTGAGTGCCTTTCTAGAAAGACGCAAAGTTCAGCTGAACCAGAGGAAATCTGGCTGTAGCTGGGTAATGGGAGACCTGGGGCTTTGGCACGATTCTGGGGCACCTCTTGGCCAAATCATGTCATGAGATTGGCTTCCAATTTTTGCACCAGGAAATGGAGGAGGCTGATTCAGAAACTACTGATATCTAAGGCCGACATTTCCCAAACATCAGGGGGAGTGCAAATCCCCTGGGGTCTTGTTAAAAATGCAGATTCTGATTGAGTAGGTCTAGGATGGGGCCTGGGATTCTGCATTTCTAAAACACACCATAGTACAGACCACATCCAAGACTGATTAAATCTGAATCTTTGAGGTTGCTATTTGTTTAAGTTGCCCAGGTGATTCCAAGGTGCAGCCAAGGCTGAGGGGAACTCGCTACAGGCTCCACGTGGCTTCTGCACATGGAATCAGCTATTTTGAGGTTTGTCACCCTCGTAGGCTCCCTTGTGACAAGCCATTAAATAGAGCAGATGCAGTTCGCTGCCACGTGGGTCTGCACTGGGTGACTGTGTCATGGACACAACCCCCCCCCACTCCTCCCCACACACAAGTCAGGAGCCTGTTTGTCCAGGAGCCCAAGGCTGATGGGGTTTGGCGACTTTAACAGGCTGACAGTGGTGGAATTCTTTGTTTTTTAATGCTTCTTTACTAAAGACCAGATTAGTTGTTGCAAATGCAGACGTCTACCTAGGCCTGGGCGGGCTGCATACATCATAAATAAGAGCTAGATGTTTGCATATTTAAATACACAAGTGTATTTTTTCTCTCCCTCAAAGAATTATGTTCTTTCACATTTTTCTTAAAACTCATGGTCCCCTTTTCTTTTCTTTCCCTTTTTGGTACAAACATGGATACAACAGAAATATTTATTTGCTCTATGAAATTCAATAGGGCAAGTGAAAAAGTGGAGTTGGGCTCACACAGAGCCTGAGGTTTGTCCAAATACACAATTTTACTTTTGCAAATGGACAAAAGTGCGCCTGGATGAGTGAGGGGTCCTGAAGTTTAAGCTTCATTGGCTTCAGGAGATAAAAGACAAGAGATGAAATCTCCTTCAGACGCCTCAGACCAAAACTGCCTCCCCAAAATAAAAACAAACATGATGAAATGACTGGTGAAATTTAACCCAAATAATTCCATGGAAAAAAAATAAGACTCTTCTTTTGTGACCTTGAACTCTTGACATCAGCCAGGAGTAAGACCCAGCTGGCCTAAACCCTTATTATCAAAGTGTGGTCCCCAGACCAGCTGCATTGATAACACCTGGGAGCTGACTAGAGGGGCACAGTCTCTGGTGCCACCCCAGATTCTGACTCAAAATTCTCATCGTATCTCATGAGTACGACCCCATCACGGGCTGAGGAAATATCGTTGACTTAGGAACATAGTAGAAGAAAAGAAGGAGGGTAGTTACTGGTCGCTTTGTTCATTCCTTCCTTCCTTTATTCATCCATTCCTTCCCTCCTCCTCCTCCCTTCCTTCCTCTATGCATTCATTCAACAAGTATTCTTTGAGTGCCCCCTCTAGGCTGCGAGCTGTGACCTGCTAGTTAAATGGGATTAGTAAAGAGACCCAGGGTGATGATTAACCACCGGGCTTTCCTGTTCCCTCTTCTCCAGCAGTTTTCTGTCGTTACTCCCCCCACCACCAGAAGACACATCGCACACACTGGGATTGCTGGTACACGACATTGGTTGGGACAGGAACCTACTTGTTAGGCTGCAAACAGCCCGATGGGCGTTGTGCGCTGGATTCCTGAAAAAGCCTGGTACAGGGTGTGGGGTTGGGGTGGTAGGAAATGGACATCCGTCGAAATTCATTACCACTAGGGGACACCAGCTTGCCCCTTTTGAGAGGGCGGGTCTTTAAGAGGCACAAGGAATGCCTGCCCTGCACATTAACCCCAGGTCTCTCAGCCTCTAGGGAATGCTTTCAAATACTCGCTGCCCTGGCTTGAAATGCAGAGGATGAGTGACGGTTAAGAGTTTGGTCTTCTAGATCCAATTGCTTGGAGCTGGAACTGTGGGCAAGTTAAGATCACCTTCCATCCCCTTTTCTGTAACATGGGCGTGGTAATGAGATCCTTAGGACTGTTGTGAGAATGCAGTGAGAAGCATGTGGAGAAAGGGAGCCTCCTTGTAAACACAAGCCTCTGGGGCCGCTGAGGCCCTATCAGTCTCTCACAAGTTAGTATGAGTTAGAGCTTACAGTGAGGCTTTGATGTAGTGACGGGGGAGGGGGAAGTTACGGGGAGGGGTAAAGGTTTTGAAGGGGGCTGGTCTAGAGAAAAGGGTGTGAGATGCCCTTTTCGAAAGCGAGGAAAATATGGCAATGCACAGAACTCTGCCCGTTACCTCCTGGCAAAGGCCAGCCCTGGGTGCCTTTGCTCCTAGCTGACTGTGTGTTTATCCAATGAAACATCAAACTCATGTCCTCTCATTAACCCTTTGTTTCTTCTTTGTTCCTGATTTAGAACCCCCACACTCTGATTATTTTTAGAGCCCTGAGAAGTCAGAAGTCACTTGTGTTTACAGAGAGGCCCAGCAGCCTTCAAAGCTGAGAGCGGAGCGCTGACTGCACCCTGCCCTCTCCCCGGGCCCCAGGCCCCTCCCTTTGCAATACCTTCTGGGGCGCTTGGCTCCACAGAAGAAAAAACACAAAGGAGAGAAATCTCTTCTTTCTCTTAGGTGTTTACTTTCTCAGTTTCCCCTGTGACCTGCGTGAGTTACACACACACACACACACACACACACACACACACACGCCCTTCTATGTTTTCTCCCCCGCAAAGTGGTGAGAAGCAGGCAGCTGCCTATGCAATGTTGTGAAATCTGGGCATTCCTTCCATCCCTCCCCGCTTTCTCCTTTCCCGTCTGATGTCTCCTCAGTACATCCACCCGCAGCCTCTGAACCAGGTCGAGGGTGAGGCCTTGAGTGCGCTCAGAATTCTGGGTACCCTTCAGTTGATGATCCCAACCAGGCCCCTGTCTTGCCCATCTGAAGAGCCGTGATCCTACTATGTTTTCATCTCTGTGACCTAAAGTTTCTGCTTTGGTGCTGTGGAACAAGGGAGCTGGAAAATTCCATATCCTTCCCTCTTTCCCAAACAAGGGTGCCGGGGACCAGAAAGTGGAGAGGCTTTTCTGAGGTCACCCAGTGGAAGGGTTACCAGGGGTCCTGCTGACCCCCCATAGGGTCTTTCCCACAGAACTGAGCTCAGTGTCTCCCCCTCACCTCGCCCCATGGCCCTTAGAAGTGTTACTAAATGAAGCCTCTCTGAGAACCAAGGGCGCACAGGAAAGCAACCAGACAGACCGGGGGTGTGAATTCTAGCCACTTAGGGAGGGAGGCAGGGTCAAATTTCTGTTCTGGTTTTTCTTGAGCTCCCCTAGGCAACAGTGCCCAAACTCTTCTGCCATTTTTTGTTCAGAGCTAGTAAGCAGGGCCTGCTTAAATTATGGCCGTGCTCGGAACACATCGTCATGGTTGGATATGACCAGAAGATTCTATCTCTTCCCTTCATTGTGATGTGTCTACATTGCACAAGGGCAGGACCACAGAAATAATAGTCCTGTGGCTCTGAGACTATGCAAAAGCGCGCACACACACACACACACACACTCCCCACATACCCATGCATAGCTCATGTGGACTGTCACAACTGCCACACTGTGTTCCCTTGCCTCCCACCCACGCATGCGTAATTTGTGCAGGGGAGGCTGTCTTGTTCAGATTTGAGGGTCTTGGTCACAAAATAGCCTCTGAAATGGAGTCTACTAAAAATCCACCTGGGCTTCCCTTGTGGCTCAGGGAATCTGCCTGCCAATGCAGGAGATGTGGGTTCGATCCCTGGGTCAGGAAGGTCCTCTGGAGAAGGAACTGGCAACCCACTCCAGTATTCTTGCCTGGGAAATCCCAGCCAAGAGGACGAGGAAACTGGTGGGCTACAGTCCATGGGGCTGCAGAAGTGTCGGACATGAATTAGTAGCTCAACAACAACAACAACATCAAAAAGCTACCTGGTATGTATAACTTTCATTATTTGCAGAATCTTCCAAGAGCTGCCTATGTCTTGGTACCCTTGTAAGTGTTTTCCATGTTGGAGAAGCTGAGCTCCATTTTCTGCCACACAGTAGCCTCATGATCTTGGGAATGTAGCTTAAATTTTGATGCCTCAGTTTCTCCATTTGCAAAACAAGAGTAATTATACCCAGCTCTTGGTATGGTATGTCTATGCAAGGGTATTTGCATATAATAATACAGTGTGTGTGTGTGTGTGTGTGTGTGTGTGTGTGTGCGTGTCTGCGCATGTGTGCGCTTGCACGAGTGCTCAATTGCTCAGTCATGTCCAACTCTTTGCAACCCCATGGACTGTAGACCGCCAGGCTCCTCTGTCCATGGGATTTCCCAGGCAAGAATACTGGAGTTGGTTGTCATTTCCTCCTCCAAGGGATCTTCCCAACCCGGGGATCAAACCCATGTCTCATACATCTCCAACATTGTAGGCTGATTCTTTATCACTGGGCCACTGAGGACTCCCATAATACAATGTTGGCTATAAACATACCCAAACTCTTCCTGCTCTAGGGAAGGAGCACAGCAAATGTTAGTTCTTTCCCCTCTTTCTGATGAATTAAGAGTATTTATAAGTATGTTGCTGGTGTACTATGCTGGGTTTCCCATCTTATTATCTCAATAACTAGCTATGTGACTTTGGGCAGATGATGCTCTTCTGTTTCACTTTCATCATTCATTCAGGCACGCAGGTAGTATTTATGGAATGCCTACTGGGGACCAGTCATTGCTTTAGATGTTGGAGATACTGCAATAAATAAAACAGACCAAATTTCTTGCCCTCATGGAATTTCTAAAGTGATCTAATTAGTTATAACACAAGCAAGATGGTGTAACTCTTAACAGAAAGGAAGACTGTGAAGATTCTTCATAGAGTTTAAAAGAAAACATTATAAAAATATGTCAGTCTTAATACATCTAGAAAGGTGCTAAAGTCTGTTCAATTCTCTATGCTATGATTCTTATTTCTAAGGTATATCTATTAGGAATCTTTAGCTTTCAAGTGACAGAAAATTTAACTCAAACTAACTTGAAATCAAATGTAATTTATTGGTTCACATAAGTGGAAAAAAAAGTTAAGCAGAAATGTGGAGTTTAGGCAAAGTTTGATCCAGCAGCACAAACCATTCTACTAAGGACCTGGTTTCTATTCATCTGTCTTCTCTGAATTATACTATGTTGGCTCCAACTCCTACTTGTTTCAAGACTCTCCTATGATAACAGAGTTCTACTGTTGCCAAGTCACTTCAGTCGTGTCCAACTTGTGTGACCCCATAGATGGTAGCCCACCAGACTCTGCCGTCCTTGAGATTCTCCAGGCAAGAACACTGGAGTGGGTTGCCATTTCCTTCTCCATTGCATGAAAGTGAAAAGTGAAAGTGAAGTTGCTCAGTTGTGTCTGACCCTCAGTGACCCCATGGACTGCAGTCTTTCAGGCTTCTCCGTCCACGGGATTTTCCAGGCAAGAGTACTGGAGTGGGGTGCCATTGATATCTAACAACAAATCTTAAGTATCTTTACGTCAGATGTCTCATAAGAATCCTAAGCATATGCCAGGGCACCAACAAAGCAAGAGGAAAAAAAGTGATTGTTAAAAGAAGAAATTTGATTTTTAATATACATTTTTAAAGCATTGAAGTTGTCATAATGGGAAACATAGGAATATTATTTTCATTGCAATCTCATTGCTTTATACTTGAGCATAACTTTTATTTTGAATAACACATGGAATGGTGCAGGGCACCATGCTATTTTCAGTGATTGGAGGTCCCTAAAATCTTTATTCAGCCCCTGTGGGCAATCAACAAAGCTCATCTCTTTCAGCTGAAGCCTTGATTTCCAGTGTAGTGTTATGAGTTCTTTGATGGCAAGATTACTAGAAATGGGTAAGAATTAGTAAAGTAGTTTTCAGTTTTATCCACTAGGTCTTTGTGAATCTGGTTAGTGTAGGTCAGTACTTCAGAGGCTGATTATCCTTGTGAAAACTAAAAGCATTGATTTCTGGGCCTGCCATGATGAGGCCTAGACCTCCATGAAGGTCATCATAGGTGGAGACAGATCTTGAGAGAGCTGTCTCCTTCTTCTCTCTCGGTAATGACAGGACTCCTACTTAATTCAGTCAAAATGAGGCTCAATAGAAGAAAGTCTGGAAGGAAATACAGCCAGTCCTTAGCAGTGTTATCTTTAGGTGGTGAGATATGGGTGATTTTCATTCACCGATTCCTTCATTCTCTTATTCCCATATTTATTCATACCTTACATTGTGCCAGGCACCATTCCAGACACAAGGTTGACCAGCTTAACAAAGCAAGAAAATAAACAAACAACACCCATCTTCACAGAGTTTACATTCAAGTGGAGAGAGATGGATAATTAACCAAATAAGTTAAGTAAAATCGAATGTGGCAGAAACTGATAAGGCAGGGAAGAAAAACAGACCAGGGAAAATGGATGGGCAATTGAGGGAGCAGTGACATTACAAATCTAAATAGGTGTCCAAGGAAGACCTCACTGAAAAGGTGGCACTTGAATAAAGGTGTAAAGAAAGTTTGGCAGTGGGCCATGTGAGTGTCTGGGGACAAGTGCTCTGAGTAGGAGATACAGCTGGTGCAAAGGCCTTGAGGCAGGCTATGCCATCCATTCTTCTTCCCCCTTGCCTATCAGTACTGGAAAGCTGTCCAGTAGCCACCCACACCCAGATAAGTTTGCCATCCTCTGGCAAGGTTGACCTTGTATTCTTACCTGTCTGCAGTGTACAACCAGCTAGAGCTGTGCTGTCCTATATAGACATTAGCTGTGTGTGGCTTTTAAAATTGAAATATAAACTAAGAGTAAATAGAATGAAAAATTCAGTTCCTTAGTCTCATTAGCCACATTTCAAGTGTTCAGTAGGGAAAGGTGGCTGGGGGCTACCACATTGGACAGCACAGCTCTAAACATTTTCACGACTATAGAAAATTCTACTGGACAGTGCTCAGCTAGAGGGTGGGACAAGCTCTTGGACATTCCCTGGCTGTCATTCACAGCAAACCAGACTGCCATCAGAAAGGCTTGGAGGCTGGGGCTGTGCTGTCAGGGAATTCACCCAATGTCGCATGGCCTGCTTCTGGGAAATTCTAAGACACTGAAAAGGACTCTTGGTTGCAAATTACATCCTAACATTCTTCACAGTCTCTAGATTCTGAGAGGGAAGACTGTTCTCATATTCTCCAAAGATAGGTAGGTCAGAGAAGGAAGATCAGCTTAGAGAATCCTGTGCTGTGCACTAAGTCACTCAGTCATGTCCAGCTGGCTCCTCTGTCCATGGGATTCTCCAGAATACCGGAGTAGGTTGCCATTCCCTTCTCCACGGGATCTTCCTGACCCACAGATCAAACCTGTGTCTCTTACGTCTCCTGCATTGGCAGCCTGGTTCTTTACCACTGGAGTCACCTGGGAAGCCCATCATAAGGGCTAGTACCCAATAAACCCAACCTAACTGCAAATAGAGCCACGATACCTCTGGAAACCCAGGATGGAGGTCCGGGCTACCCCGGGAAGGGTTTGGAGCTAGAATTCCCTCCCTAGGCACGGCAGGTTGTCTCCATGAGGTACTCTTCTCAGTGCACCTGG
Source organism: Madoqua kirkii (assembly GCA_006408675.1). Classification (NCBI taxonomy): domain Eukaryota; kingdom Metazoa; phylum Chordata; class Mammalia; order Artiodactyla; family Bovidae; genus Madoqua; species Madoqua kirkii. The sequence goes on from SJYC01083182.1 coordinate 17,003, forward strand.
CCATGGCGATGAAAAGAATTCATCCCTGCTTGCAGTTAATGGCTGGTGACATTTTTTTTTTTTTAAAAGCAACCTTTTATTATTGTATTGTAATTTCCTTTTTATTTTGTTTGGCCATACCTCGGGGCATGTGGAGCTTCCCCAACCAGGGGGGCACCGATGCCCCCTGCAGTGCAAGGGCAGTCTTAAGCTGGGCCACCAGGACAGCCCTAATGGCAGGTGATGGCGTGAAGGTGGCCGCCTGGCTTTGGCGGCATCAGGGGGATTTTCAAATACACGATGGATGTTGGTCCCCACAGAAATACAAATCAGAGTTGCACATCACACATGTGAGAGCAGATACAAGTCATAGAAGCTAGATGTGGGGGCACCCAGAGGCCCCCCCAAGTGACTGTGAATGGCAGTGGCCGGAGGAGCGCCTCTGTCCTGGCTGCTTGGACTCGTGGAAAGGGTGGGCCAATTCTCCACGGATGGGAGCATTTCGTGGGAACTTGGGGATTACAATTCCACACGCCTGGAATCAATATTCTATGCTCGTGTTATAATTCACTTTGCGAGGGAGACAACGCAGCTTTCCCAGTTCCTGGATGAAGTCAACCACGTAGCCCAGAGATTAAGGGGATTTCCGTGCTTATAAATCGCACCCAGCGGTGGGTGGGGTGAGAGTGTGGAGGAGGAGGAGGAGGGCAGAGGGGGTGGAGAGGGGGCCAGGGGAGGCTGGGAGGGAGGCTCAGAGTCCCGCAGTGAGGATGGCAAGGCTTCCTGGGAGCCTAACGCGCCACACGGAGCCTCAGCCCAGTGTGATGTCGCTGATGGAAATGACACAAAAGGTGGCCTGGAGTGCCTGGGTTGACTAAAACAGCGCTTATCAGGACTGACTAAAGTCAGCCAGGCTGTTTATGCAAGCACCATAAACAGCCGGGACCCCTCCTGACACCAACATCATCTCCTGCATCTGTAAAGAAGAAAATGAAGGTATTTGTGGAATATTTTTCCCCTCAGACTAGCTACTGAGTGCAGTCTCTGCTTGGTTTTGATCTGCTGCAAGGAGAGTGAGGTAGATGAAAGATCTGGAATGTACCAGGCCCTTTTATATGGGGCGGAGGTAGACCCCCACCTACCCCCGCTCCTCACAGGTTCCCCCAGACACCACTTTCACTTGGGGAGAGAAACCACACAGAAGCTTCAGAGGCGGCGGGAGGTCCTGTCCCTGGCAGGATGGGGTGAGTTTCCTCTGGGAGGGATCTCCCTCCAGGCAAATTGAGCCTCTCACCTCCAGGGCCTCAACTCTGGTGCTGGCCCCGATTGTCAGCGAAAATGCCTTTCTTGGTGTCAGCCGGTTCTCTAATGGGTAACAGTTGATGTCATCGAATCAGCCTGGTGACTGGGCATGATTAAAAGGCGCCGCTTCTTAGGCGGGCTTGGGGATCATGGCTCGAGCGTAGAATTAGTTTTCAGCCCCTCTCCCCTCAGGGAGGGGGCTCAACCCCGCAGGAGAGAAGCCCCCACTCGTGCTAAGGAAGCAGAGGTAATAACTAATAACCTCCCCTCCGCCCCGCCTTCCCCTAACCTTGTCGTGAACCGTGCTTGTTTTGTTCAAAGAAGTGCTCGTGCAACCAGCCTCACTTTAATGAAAAGCAGACCCCCGGCTCACCGTGGCCCCTCCTTTGGGCAGCAGAGATAAAAACCTAATGGCATGTCAGATCCTTGATGGCAAACCCGCCAGGAAAACAAAATTATCAGGGTAGAGCGGAGGCAGCGGACCATATCTGCTTTTGGACCATAAAATAACATAACCTGATGACCCCCTCATTTGCTGAAGGGGCACCCGGCTGGAAACACCAAGGCCTCCTCTTGCAAAAGTTCCTGCTGCCTGCCTGCTGAGGCCACAGCTCGGCTCTCCAGCAACCTCCAGCTCTTCGGCTTCGGCTTCTTTTTCCCTCCCCTCAGGCACTTCAGCCCTCATTTCAATATCTAAGGCACAAGCCCCGTGAGACAACGCGTTTATCACCACACAAATTGTGAGACTCTGACAAGAAAAAGTCCAAAGAAGGTCTGCTGTGTGCGCGGGCGCGCGCGCGCGCGCACACACACACACACACACACACACACACACACACACACACACCTCTATACTGAAAAACAAAATGCCCGAAATATCTCCATCAGATAAGAGAAGTCAAAATGCCCCTCACCTATCAGGCCACTAAAGGAGTCTCTTGACAGTTCACACAGTGCCATTTAATTGCCTCCAAGAGATATTTGGAAACAACTCCAGAAACTGAAGATTGTGAAAGCTTTTAAAAAAACAACCCTCTTTTCAGATGAACATTATGGTCCCAGAGAACTTTCTCAAGTCATGAGGCTGTCTACCAGGGCTATTTTTCTCTTCCTTTCTCTTCCTTCACCCTCTCTCCTTCCACCAATCCTGAACATTTATTGAGTACATACCGTGAGGAAAGGCCCAAGAAAGATTCTGCAGGAACCTCTCTGAGCAACACAGAAATAGTCCCTGTCCGATTTCTGGCCACCTGTCTTGGCAGATGCTGCTTCTTACCCCCCACTATCCAATACTCCTTCTTCCTCAATAATAAAACTCCTGGTATCTAGCTGGGTGCTTTTATTCTGGATCTGCAGAATAAAAATTACACATCTCAACTTCTTTTGGAGCCAGGTTTGGCCATGTGCCTAAGTTCTAGCTAATGGAATGTAAGCAGAATTATTGTGAGACGCTTCCAGGAAGTGTTATTAAGAGAAGCATAGGATTACCTTCACCTTCGTTCCTGTGGGCTGGAATGTAGATGTGATGGCTGGAGTTCAAGCAGCCATTTAATACCACAATGTGGAAGTCATGTACACCCCATGGTAGAGGAACAAGATAGAATGATCCTGAGATGTTAGAACCACTTTCAAAAATTGACAGTTCCTCATACAATTAAACATATACATATGCTACACTCAGCAATCTCACTCCTATGTATTTACCCAAGAGAGATTAAAAACCTACATCCACACAAAGATTTGCAGACTAATGTTTATAACTTTTTTTTTCATAATAGCCCCAAACTGGAGACAATCTAAATATCAATGGGTGATTAAACTAATTGTGGAATATTCATGCAATAGAATACTACTCAGCAATATGAATAAACTACTGGTATATATGACAACATTTTGTTGTTGTTTAGTCACTAAGTCATGTCTGACTCTTTTGTGACCCTATGGACTGAAGCCCTCCAGGCTCCTGTCTGTGGGATTCTCCAGGCAAAAATACAGGAGTGGGTTGCCATTTCCTCCTCCAGGGGATCTTCCGGACCCAGGGATTAAATCCAAGTCTCCTGCATTGGCAGGCGGATTGTTTACCATTGAGTCACCAGTGTGAATCCATAAAGTACTATATTGAGTGAAAGAAACTGGACACAAAAGACTATACACTTTATGACTCCATGTATATAGAATTCTAGAATGGGTAAAACCACTCCCTCTTTGATGAAAGATGTCTGGATAGTGGTTGCCTATGAGTGGTGGAGGTCAGCTGGAAAGGGGCATGAAGAAACTTTCTAAGATGATGGAACTGTCTTGAATCTCAGTTGCATTGTTGATTACCTGGAGTATACATTTGTCAAAACTCATCAATCTATACCTTCATGATCTGTGTATTTCACCAGATGCAAATTATAAAATAGTACAATACAAAGTATACAACGATAATGATAATAATGATAGCCTTGATCCTGTGGACTTTGTGAAGCCACTCTTTTAGCCCTGAACTATCCACTTCTGAATCTTATTTACGTGAGAGAGCAAAAAACTTCCACCAGTCTTTGTTGGTATTTTCCATCACTTAGAGCTAATCTACCCTGACAGTACTGCATCTTCTCCATGTTATATGTGTGGCTGACTCATCTCCCCGCTCTGGGCAGTGAAGTCAATGGGGGACAGCTGGCCTAGGAGCCAGGGTACAGGTGGGATTTGACAGGGGGGTTAATCTGATTGAGGCAATGTGGAGAAGTCTCTCCCCCATCCTTGTTCCAGGGCTTTCTAGCCTGAACTCACAGCCTGAACTCATAGCTCCTCTTGGACTCAGCTTTGCAGCAAATCCCTCTCTTCACACCTGGCAGCCCATTCAGCAAGCAGGATCCTACCTTGTGGGGTTCACTTGGGTCAGCCGATTGCTCTTGAATGCTGGTGCTAGGACTATTCTTAGCACACTGCCAATCCCCAGGAGGCTCTGAAGATGCACGAGGCTGAGTAGCAGCTGCATCGCGGCTATTACCAACGCTATTATCATCATCATTATCGTGGGGATGCGGCTTTTGTGGTCTGCCAATCAGAGGATGTTTGGGGGCCTTTTCCATAATTGGGGAACTGGTCCAGGACATGCGTGGGTTTCCATTTGGAATGGGAGTGACCTAAAAGGAAGTATGTTTCCTCATACTCAGTAGGGGCTGGCATTTCTGGTAGATCTGGTAGGCAGCTCCCTGCTTGAAGGAATTTCATACTGATCCTCTGTCCTCCCCTCATATCCTTCTCAGCCCTGCCACCTCAGCCCTTCTCAGCCTGTCACTCTGTCTCACCAAGCTGTCTCCTCACTGGCAACCACAAATTTTACAATTAGAGATTCATTCCTTTAGCTTTATTTTTTCTCAGCCATTGAAATGCAAGATATCTGGGCACATTTGATTGAGGAGGAAATTGAGGCACAGAGACATGAAATAACTTGCTCAAAGTCACATGATAGATAAGTAGTAGAGGTGGGATCCCAATTCCAGCCAGCCACCTTTTGCGGCAGAGGCTGTGTTCATAAGCACTTTAATGTAACCCCCCAAATAACAAGTTATTACTTCCTGAGCACTGGGTGATCCTATCTGCCCAGATATCTTGCTTTTTCATTCAAACAATATTTCCTTCAAATCAATATGTTGAGGTTGCTTTTACTATTATAATTCTCTTTCCACAATATGTTTCCATTTTTAGGATGAATCTGCATATTTCGCAGGTTTCATTTCCCCTCCCAAGCTATTTCCCCAAAGGAAGAAGATGTGGTATCCATTCCCTTTAAAAAATATCAAAAGCAAAACACAACAACTGCCCCCAGCCCCCAACAACGAGTTGCTCTTATGCTATCTTGGTGGCTCAGAGACACTGGGACCCAGGGTACCACCCTGTAGGCCTCTGAAACATGTTACCTGGAATTTTAGGGTGAAGATCCTTGAGTTACAAGGGGAGCTGCTGCTAAGTCGCTTCAGTCGTGTCTGACTCTGTGTGACCCATAGACGGCAGCCCACCAGGCTCTCCCGTTCCTGGGATTCTCTAGGCAAGAACACTGGAGTGGGTTGCCATTTCCTTCTCCAGTGCATGAAAGTGAAAAGTGAAAGTGAAGTCGCTCAGTTGTGTCTGACTCTTAGCGACCCCATGGACTGCAGTCCAGCAAGCTTCTCCGTCCATGGGCTTTTCCAGGCAAGAGTACTGGAGTGGGGTGCCATTGTCTTCTCCATACGAGGGGAGAAACCCAAATAAATATCATTCAACTATTGCTCATCATGGCCACAGGGAAAGAAGAGGCCCAACCCTGAGAGATGCCGAGGACAAATATCTGAGTGTTTTTGATGAGAGAAAAGCCAGTGTGCATAACAGTCTTTCATATTTTTTGCTGCAACTGTGGAAGATGCTGGAAGCCGTCAGCCCCAGACTGGCACTTCTACAGACTAGGGCAGCTGGGAGCTTGCCAAGGCGGGGGTGGGGGTGAGATTTTGGAGAACAGCACCTGGATTCTTTTTTTTTTCCCCAAAGAAATGAAAACCACGTGTGTAACTAAGGAGAAGCCTGCCACTCTATAGAGAATTTCCGACTCATACCCGAGAGGAATGGAAGTCTTCTGTAAACTTTGTTTCTGCCTTCATGGCCTTAATCTCATGACAATGGTATTTCATTGTTTGTGGAAGTCACAGGAAGAGACAGTCTTGCTTTGGCACAAGACTTTGAGGAAGGCAAAGAGGATCTGGCCTCCCACTTGGTTTGGGTGAGGATGAGACAGAAGCAAAAGGACACAGATTTTGGAGGGTGCAGGGAAAGGCAGGGTTCTGACTGAAATCAGACTGTGCTCCAAGCCTGGGTGTCTAATGGCATCCATGGCTTTTTGCCCCCATAGCTCTCTGCCCTGTGACTGGGGCTTCTGATTTCTGACCTGAAGGCTTAGCTTTTCCACAGGGTCAGAGTCAGGGGTCAGTCTAGGCCAGCAGTCCACTGGAGCCTTCCCTGAAATGCCACGGCCCATCGCTAGTCACATCAGTTTGGCCTAGAGTCTCTCAGAACTTGTTAGTCCAGAACCGTGCCCCCCACCCTGGCACCCCATAGCCCTATGACTTCTTAAGACTCCTCCATCTGTGAGGCCCTTATGTATGTCACCACTGTCAGTGATCAGAAGACCCCTTTCTCTCTCTTTATATAGCTGGTTCCACCATCCAGTGCCTGCCCAGTTCAGTGCATGAATCTCTAGTGTGCCAGTTTCAACCAGAGGCCTTAATGGGCATTCCATGTTTCTGTGAAACTTTGTCTTCCATGCTTTTGTTTTATTCTCCATGAGAAGAACATTCCCCAGTGTGCTGCTGCCCCTCCATCCTGGATCCTACAATGAGATGCATGGAGCAGAGCTGCCCCAGCCAACCTGCAGATGCATGAGTTAAAAACAAATGCTTATCATTGTGTGTTACTGAGTTTGGGGGTTGCTTGTTACACAGCATCATTTCAGTGGCAATAGCTACCTGATGCACTATTCCTATTTAATATGTCATAGAATTCTAGCACTCCATGGAAGTTTTTTTGGAAATGCTGAGTCACACTTAGTCAATGGCTATGCCAGGAGCATATTTAAGTCTTTTAATTTCAAAGCCTGCTTGTCCCACTGCATCAAGCTGAACAACTGCATCCAGGGTTGGAAGCCTACCCTGAAATAGTGTGCCTTTAGGGTTTCTTACTGCAAGGAGAAATACAGGGGTGGGGGCAGATGAGGATTGTAGAGTCTCCAGGCTGGCACTTTGAGGCGGGTTTGGAGCCCTCAGGCAGGGGCATCAGAGCCAGGAAAACCATGTGTGCTGCTACAGTCGATCCAGGGCTGAATTGTTGGAGGCTCTGGATGGCAGAGGTTACGATTTCAGACTTTGTTAAGACCACTTTCAAGTTCTTTCATTTCTTAAACCTGCAGAAGCCACATTATTTCCAAGGTCCTTGTCAGTAGCCTAAATTCAGACCAATTTGCTGAGTCGGTACAAAGTGCAGAATTGATGGTTCAGAAAGACATTAAACTACCTACAACCCTTTAGACCATGTCAACAGATCATCTGTAGCCTCAACAGAAGAAACATTTCATTAAATCTTTGCAGTTTCTCCCCAGAGTAGGAATGCCCTTCTATCATTCAAAGCAGATGGAGGCCTGGCATGATTTTCACTCCAGCTAGGACAGTGGATTCACTAAGCTCTAGAGAGGGCCAGTTAATCTTCATCCAAGAAATATATCTTGAGCACCTTTGGGTGAGGAAGCTTCAATATGCCACTGGGTCTGCGAGGACTCAGCTGGAAGGGAAGAGAGGTGGGCAATGCAGTGTGCTGTGACTGTTGGTGAGATCTGAGGGTTCTTTATAGGCAGAAAAGAAACCATCAGGGGCTGTCCATACATTGAGAGCACTATGAAGCTCCCTGTACATCACCAGATAGTAGCTATAGGGCTAACCTCACAGTTAAACTGGAACAACGTGCACAGAATGGGTATGATTTGTTAGCTATGGTGTGAAGCCCCACCCAGGGGCTGTGATAGGCTGGCTGAAGGGCAAATAAGCTCCCAAATGCCCACCTGAGGTGAATAAGGGCAGGCTCTGGGAGGCAGCCCTGGAACGTGATTGGAAGCTTAGGCAATGCTAAATTAATTAAGCCAATCCTTTATCTTAAGCTCTGTTTTGAAAAAGGACCAAAAAAAAAAAAAAATTAAAGGCTGATTAGCCATGGAAACTTCCTGAAAAATAAGACCTGGAAGCAGAGGCTGGTGGAGCCCATTGAGCAACTGTAGAGCAGAAGTAGGCTCAGGGTCCTTGAGCCAGTGGCTTTCCTCTGCTCAGGAGCCAAGAGCAGGGCTTCTGGCACTTGAGTGAGGCAAGCAAGGCACCCAGGGCAGGAATTTAAGGAGGCACTCACTGTCAAGGTCACAGAAGTGCAGCATGCGCACTTGACCGTGATGTGCTGTTGGTGTCTTACTTGCTCCACCCAAGTCCCAGCCCTGGCACAGAGGCTAAGGCATCTGACTCGGACTTGGATCTTTGTTTAGGCACTCTTTAGTTTTGTGATTTCAAACCAGTTCCTAAATCTCTAACTCCAGTTTTCCCATTTGTAAAATAGGGATGGAGTTCCAGTCTCAGAGAGGGAGAAAGACAGATATTCCTTGCCAGTACTAAGCATGGAGCCTTCAGTGAATAGTGGCGACTAGCTCGACAAGGAGTCCTCACCACAAGAAGGGAATCCTCGTTCAGACTTATCTGAGAGATGTTTTTTGGCTTTTGGCTAAGATCACATGTAGTATGGGGGCTTCCCAGGTGGCATAGTGATAAAGAATCCACCTGCCAATGCAGGAGATGCAAGAGATGCAGGTTCGATCCCTGGGTCAGGAAGATCCCCTGGAAAAGGGAATGACAACCTACTCCAGTATTCTTGTCTGGAGAACCCCATGGACAGAGGAGCCTGGTGGGTTACAGTCCATGGGACCAGAAAGAGTCGGACATGGCTGAGCATGTTGGAGACTTGAATGCCACCTAAAAAGAAAAAAAGAATACCACCTAGATGCCTTCTTTTGCTCAGGTCTGTGAATTCAGAGCTTCTGAATTTTGCATCTTAAGTTCCAGACCTCAGATGGGTTTGTAAAAATGAAAAATCAACTCCTTTCTAGTTTGGAAAATTCCAGGAAAGAGTTCTAATTTGCCTTGTCTTAAGTCAGGCACTACTCTGGACCAATTAACAGCATCCAGTGACCATGGTGAGAAGTGGTCACTCCTATGGGAACTACCAGGTTTTGGGGGGAGGGGCAGGGCAGAGGAGGACGGAGAGTTTGCAGATAAAGCAAAAGGCATCCACTTGTAGAGAATGTTGTCATAGTTTTGGTTGCCCGGCATTGGAGTGCCTTTCTCAGAATCTAGGTAGGAGGCAGAGCCCCCACTGGCACTCGAGCAGCTGAAACTGCATGACACTCGCTGTAGCAGATGCTGTTGTGCCCATGCAGAAACACTCAGAACTCATGGCCTCTGTATGTGCCAATGTGGGGAAGGTGAGCTCCCCTGAGGGGGCAGGGCTAAGGCCACCTTCAACCAATGACAGATGGGAATTGATGGATTGAAACTCTAGTTTCTTGGGACATCTCTGGTGGTCCAGTGGTTAAGAATACACCTTGAAACGCAGGGAACATGGGTTTTATCCCTGGTCCAGGAACTGAGATCCCACATGCCGCAGGGCAACAAAGCTTTCAAGCCACAACTAGAGAAGCCCGTGTGTCACAAAGAACAATTCTGCAGCCAAATAAATTTTCTACAAACAACCTCCCCTTAAATAACTCCTCCAGTTTCCTCACCCCCAGGTGCTGTGTGCTGTGCTCAGTTCCTTAGTCATGTCCAACTCTTTGTGACCCACCAGGCTCCTCTGTCCATGGGATTTCCCCAGCAAGAATATTGGAGTGGGTTGCCATTCTCTTCTCCAGGAAGTCTTCCTGACCCAGGGATCGAACCCACCTCTCCTGCATTGGCAGGCAGATTCTTTATGGCTGAGCCACCTGGGGAGACCTTCTCACCCCTCAGGTGGGACAACTCCAGGTTGCTGCCCAGAGGTTCCCAAGAAGGATGAGCCCCCATTGCCCACAGCAGGCTCCTCCCTTTTCCCTACTGGAGCTCCCTGGGATCCCTCTCAAGGAAACTACTTGCAGGGTTCTCATCTGGGGAGACCCAGACTAGGACACTGCCTTTCCAACATTCCTCGAGGTAAGCCATGTCCGACCCACCTGCCACAGATTTGAATCTGGAGCTGGGGACAATGAGAATTCTTTCTGGCAGCTGCCATGGTGGCGGCCACATCCAGTTTCCAGCAGATACCAGTGAGCAAAGAAGTCAAGCGTGTGTCATCTGTTGCCAGAATAAGCCGGCTTTCTCTCTGGCCTGGATCGGGTTCCCCAGCTGCCCTCTGGTCCTACCTGCTTTCCAAGGCTAGCTCAGTGATTTTCCCAGCAGCGTGGTGAGTGAACCATCTAATATCACTTCAACAATTCCTTTAATGCTCCAATTAAGCCAGACTTCATGCTAAATACCAAGCCACAGTCTACTAACGTGGCTGTCTGTATCATTTGATCATGAGCAGAGAATGCAGTCGTTGGGCTGGCGGGAACGTCTGGCATCCCTCTGCATCAGTCTGACTAGTCATCATGGTTTGTGGATCTCAGTCTCTGCTGAGCTGGACCAGAGAGCCT
>SJYC01083183.1:0-33371 GCA_006408675.1 Madoqua kirkii
AGCGGATTCATCCTCAGAGGAGGACGACGGCCAGACCTGGCTCCTCCATAGCCTGCAAATCAACACTCTTCCTTTTTGAAAGAGCAGCCCGAAGCTTTCCACCTGTCACCAAATCAGACTCCCAGGTGAGCTTCCCTTTTCAGAACAAGATGGCAAATGCCGTGAGCTGGGGAAGAAGCCAGTAGAAACATCTTTCTGAGGAGACTGCGCAGAGGAGGGTAATGGCAGAAAGCTCAATGTGCAGCTTGGAGCTACCACAAACTCCTCAGTGCAAAGAGGAAGAAAAGGAAAGTGTTTTCTTACCCTTTTGCCTTCTTCCTGGTCTTGATAAAATTAATGTTGCTAAGTGCCAGCCTCTTCTGAATATATGCAGAAGTAACAGAATAGACTAGAATAGGAATTGGGTAGAGTAGGAGAGCCAACTTATTGGGAAAAGACTGAAGGTAAAAGGAGAGGGGGGCAGCAGAGGATGAAATGGGTGGATAGCATCACTGACCCAGTGGACATGAATTTGAGCAAACTCCGGGGAATGGTGAAGGACGGGGAGCCTGGTGTGCTGCAGTCCATGGGGTGGCAGTCATACATGACGGAGAGAACGAACAGCAAAAGGAGTAGACTAGAGTAGATTAGCACAGTCTCATAGTGTGCAATTGGATTGTTGTTGTTTAATGTTGAAGTCGTGTCTAACTCTTTTGTGATCCCATGGACTGTAGCCTGTCAGACTCCTCTCTCCATGGGATTTTCCAGGCAAGAATATTTGAGTGGGTTGCCATTTGCTTTTTCAGGGGATCTTCCCGACCCAGGGATCGAACCCATGTCTCTTGCTTTGGCAGGAGGATTCTTTACTACTGAGCCACCTGAGAAGCTGTAAAGTAGGATAGGATAGGATAGGGTAGGCTCGGACAGGATAGGGTAGGGACAGGTAGGATAGGATAGTAGAATGCGAGCAAGCATGCTTAGTTGCTAACTCTGGCTTAGACGACTAGGCTCTTCTGTCCATGGGATTTTTCAGACAAGAATCCGGATGGGTTGCCATTTTCCCCCTCCAGGGAATCTTCCTGACCCACGGATTGAACTCGCGTCTCCCATGTCTCCTGCACTGCAGGCAGATTCTTTACCTGCTGAGCCATCAGGGAAACCCTGGTAGTAGACTAGGATAGAATAAACTGACCTCACTACAGGCAAACACAAACATCTTGCCCAGTGCTTCCTGAATCAGCCTTCCCTTTCTGAAACAAATGCCCTGCAGCTTTACCTCCAGCAAACAGGGTGAAAATGAACCCAAAGGAAGTTCCCTTGCTGCTTCAGAGTGGCTTTAGGGGGAGACTCAGAAAGGCTGTGGTCGGCTGAAGCTCCATTTCCACACTGACACACTCCTCTCTTGTTAATATTTGCACTGAACAAGCCATTTTCTGCACTGACATTTTGCATCTAGTTAAATGCCAACAAATCCAGAGAGATGTGGCTTTGACCTCTGGTTCTGCCCTTTGGACAGGCATCAGCTGCTGTGGTCCTTTCATTCTAATTTCTGATATTCCCCATTTTGGATTCTTTTACCTCAAACGTGTTTTTTTTTTTCCCCAACTGGATGAAATGCTTCCGATTATCTTTGCTTACACTTATCTCTGCTGAATATTTAATTGAGAAATGTTGTTAAAAAGGCATTTGGTGTAAATGATCTAAGTGTATGCGTAGATGTTTCTTTTCTGACAGTAAAGTGGCTTTGAATGATTTGGGGTATTATGAGGGAATTACAGAAAAATTTGTCCTAAAATGTTAAATGTAGTTTTTTTTTTTTTTTTTTATTAGAGCTCATGGCTTTGCTGAATGTGAGGGAGAGTGCTGCTGAGTATTAATTTAAAGTTCAGGGGGAGGCTGTGGTGTAGCGATGAACTTATTGGCTCTGGAGGAAACCAAGTTTTAAACCTGGTACCCTCCACCTCCTTATCCTTGAGATGAGGAAAATGTGGCATCCTTTCTGCCCCTCAAGGCTGCTCCATGGCTGCAAGGTAGGGATGAGAGGTGGCTGGGTTCCCTGTCAGCCCACCCCTCCTCCCGATGTCCTCCCAGGAGCCCTGCTCATGGGTCTGAGACCACACCCTGGGACCACAGCTGACAGCCAGCAGGCCCCTTCTCAATACCTTGGGATCAGGACCCATGGAGTTTAGTTGGTCTCCTCAGTTGAATGCTTGCCTGAGAATTGATGAACAGCTGGCTTTATGCAGAAGGGGTTCCTGTTGGGCAGAAGTATGTGGCCTGCTGGGCTAGGAGGCCCTGGTTCCTGGCTCCTAACCTTCCAGGTCTTGGCTGCCATTTCTTCCAAGACCTACCTGAGATGTGTGCTCTGGGGCCTCTGAGCTACCCCAGCTTCCTTACTTAAAGGCCCTTTATTTAGCTAGCTCTGAGGGCTTCCGTTTTCTGAAATCAAGCAATCTTCGCTTAAACTGGTGGTCTTCTGAATTCTAAGAGAACCGGGGAGCAAATTGCTATAAAGCAGTTCCTATGTTCTCAGCAATTTTCATCCTCAAATAAGAGATGTGTCTTCATGAAAAGACAAAAAAGACTGGCAATAATCGACTGAGCGACACGTATTTGGAGTTATGAAACTTTAGGATTAGGGTCAGGCCCTAGAAGTCAGGCTTTTGAAATTCATGAACAGTATGGAAATTACCCTTTACATATTTTTTTTCTTTGTTCTTAAGAATGTCTCCCATGCTTATATTCTCTGGGCTCCATATTCACAGTTTCTCTAGCTGGTCTTGCTCTGTTATTTGTTCAGTCATTCAACAAATTTTAAGTGCCTACTACGTGCCTAGTTCTTTCCCTGGAGGAACTCAGCCATTGGGTGAGACAGGCAGGAAATGGATGAGTATAGCAGAGAGGAAGGCCCTGGCTGAGGTGGCCCAGAGAAGGTATGGAGCATCAGGAGAAGGTTGGTCCCCGGTACCTCCAAGAGATAAAGCTTGAGCTGAGCCCTGATGGGATTAGACCCTGTGAAGGGTCAAAGAGGAGGGAGCAGAAGTAGGTGGGAGAGCCTTCAGGCCAAGATGTAGGTCTGATGCCTGAGAAAGGAGGGGAAAGGAAGGAAGATGGGGGTAGGAAGAGCCTCAGCCACAGCACAGCTCTAAGAAAGTCTCAGCCAGGCCCATGGGGAACCCCGGAGCAAAGGCTGCCCATCAGAAACATTCCATGTCCGGCAGATCAGTGGGCTGCCCACACCAGTGCCCTGGAATTCCTGCAAGACCCTGATTCTGCCCCAGGAGGAGGAGGCTTTGAGAGGAAGATCAGTACCGGTTTCCTGTCTGGAGAATCCAGAAGGAGAAGGGATGGCTGAAATCACCACCCATGATGGCAGGTACAGGAAAGAGGGCAGGACAGGGCAGCAAGACTACACTCCCAGGACTTGGCATGGCAAGGGAGAATGAGCTTCATGGGGACCGCGTGAGTTCCATGGAAGGTAAGCTGCCTGCTGGGGGTAGGGGCGCCACAGTGAGAGGTGATGGGGTGAACCACAGCAGGCAGGGATTGAGGGGGTGCCATGTAAGGACAACCAGAAAGTGTGCCACCCACGCTTGTCAGGGATGGTGCACTGCTGAGGGCTTTGTGTGGAGCCTTCCAAGAGCCCATAAACATGCCCCCTGGGAAGGCAGGATCTGGGTCCCTCCTTGGGGAGAGCCCAGTGATAGGATAATGGGCAGGCTAGTCCAATATGAAACATGAGCTTTTCTCCTTTCCCTCCTTCCAGACTCCAGTGCACCAGAGAAGGAAAGAAGGAAGACCCTGAAACAGCCAAAGAGAGGAGCAGAGGAGCGGAAATGGCACTGCAGAGAAAACGCAGTTTCTCCTCCCTGTTCTCTGTGCGGGTCCCCAAACGTCAGGTCGAGTCTTAGGAGAGCAGACTGCAATATCATCCCCAAAGTTTACTTTGGGAGCTGGTGAAACTGTCAGGGGATCTAGGGTGGGGGTGGATTGGCCAGATGGTTACAGGTGTAAAGGCAGGTGTTGGAGAAAATTCTGTTTCCTATTAGGACCCCATCCACGTCAGTTCATGCACTAGGCTAGCTTTATACACACCTTCCAGTCAGCTACATACACATTGAATTCTTGGCAGGGATACAATTATCTTCATTTCACAAAGGAGGACACTGACACTTAGAGAATTTAGGGTCCTTGCCCCAAATCTTCAATTTCAAATCATTTCCTTCTTGGTCAAGGATTCTTTATGTCATAAAATAGAAACTTCTCAGAATGATGGGATGCTCTGGGTGGGGGTGTGGAGGGGTACTATGGGCCAACATCTGGCGATGGGATCCCCCTGTGGCATGGGCTGACATAGGTTGGGGGACAGTGTGACATGCCTCCCTGATGACTCAGCCTCAGCTAGCAATGGGCATGTGCACACGTGAAATGTCTTCACCTCTCTTTTCATGGTGCTGGATCCTGGAGGCACTCGGTTATGGGAGGAGCCTGCTAGAGCTGAGTTCACAGCCTCCTTGTAAACCCATCTTTCAGCAGCCTGTACCTTCCCTCTCTCCCTTTAAGTATCTCTGTGATCTACTGTGATGCACTAGTGCACATGTACACATACACACATGGCTGACACATCGCACACACATGCACAATCACTCATACACATAAGTATACCCATGTACAAATATAGACCCGCATGCACGCAAGCTGCTTTTCGCAGGAGTGGAGAAATCAGTTTCATTACTACACAGGCATATCTCCCCTATGAGTCAAAGTAGCGTACTGAGCACAGAAGGAGGAATATTTTCCTTTCTGAGATAGCTGAGAGGTTTCCCCTGAGGAAATAACTCAGAAAAATGTTGCCTTCGAAAAGCAGATCATTCTCGAAGGGAAATTTCCTGCCCAAACATTGTTTTCTTGACGTGGAGACAAGTGAAGCAACCCCTTCCCCCATCTTGGCTTGGCTCCTCTGCCTGAGATTCATGGGACTCCACTGTGAGCCAGAGCAGGTGGCTGTCCCACAAAGACCTGGGCCATTGAGTGTCCTCCAGCTAGGTCTACGTGGCCGTTAATCCCCTCTCCTAGCTCATCCCTTCCCTTGTTCTCCTTAGGACTATTTAGGACCTGAACATTCTGAGGCTCCTGCTCAAAGGAGCCTCTCCTCCTCAGTTAAATCTAGGAGAGATGCTCTGAAGACTGTTGTCTATGGGAAAGGCATAAAGGTGTTTAGAAATGCAGGAGATGAACCAGAACCAAATGCCAGGGACAACAGGGAACAAGGGGCAAACAGGGTTGGCCTCAATCTTCCAGGGAATAGAGAGGGAGACAGAGAAAGAGAGAGAGGAAAACAGACTCTGGAATTAATCAAAAGAGAGCTGGAAAATGTGTATGAACAGAAAAGTCTAAAGCTATGTATGGGGAGGTGGCAGACCTCTCTCAGATCACAAGGGCTGGACTCTGTGGCCAAGTACTGAATGCCAAATGTGGACATGAGGGTCAGCAGTCAAGGGAAGCGACTTGTCTGTTGCCTTGCAGTTGGCTGCACTTTGAAGAGTTAGAGGGGTTGTTCTGGGGAAGTTACCTTTCTGGCCTGGAACATAAACACAGTCAAAAAGGCCCAGGGTTGAGCTGGCAAGGGGCCTCTCCCTGGGGAGAGCAGACCACCCACATCATTTGGGAGACCACTTTAGGCTTGTCTGGGAGGACTTTTGATGTGTCTGTTATACCAAAGATAGTGTTTTGAGGTTCCCAAGTGTTTATTCGTTTGGATGTCATGTAAAAGACAAACAGCAGGAGAGAGAAAAACTGTTTTAACTCAAGTAATAGGCAAAGACTAAAAATGAAATCAATTCAATGTAATTAACAAGAATCGATCACCTCTCCTCATTCTCCTGCTAACTATTGAAAGAAAGAGACAGAGAGGAGATGGGGGGGGGAAAGGGGAGGGGGTGAGGGAAGGAAAGAAAGGACAGGAAAGAGAAAGAGAGGAAAGACAGGAGGGGAGAGGGAGGGCCATGAGAACAATCAATATAATCCTCTTTGGTGTGTATTAAAAATAATGTAGGATGTTGTCTGGAGAAGGAAATGGCTACCCACTCCAGTATTCTTGCCTGGAGAATCCCATGGACAGAGGAGCCTGGTGGGTTGGAGTCCATGGGGTCACAAAGAGTCGGGCACGATTGAGTGACTAAACTATTAAGATGTTTTCTTATATCTATTAAAATGCCATTTCCATTGATGTTGGATGTGTACCCCTTCTGGTCTAGTGGTGTATTCTCACTTTGGATAAAGACATGGTACCATGATATATATATATATATTTTTTCTAACTAAAGTGAAAACAAGAGCAATGAGAAGAAAATAGTGCATCCATGTAGATGGATAACTACTGATATTCACTCTTAGTATTGGACCAGTAGGAATGGCTGGGCATTGTGGCATTCCTGTACATCAGCCCTGTCTAAGAGGAGCAGCCATCATTCAGATCAGATCTGATTTTGTAAGAGATGCTGAAAGTTCAGAATTTTAAGGAAAAAAAAAACTCAAACCTTTAAAATACTGGATAAAAATTTTTAAACCCATTTCAGGCTGTGAGCATATCAGAGACTTCTGATTTGTCACCTGCACCTGAAAAGAACCACTGCAAGATAAGAAATAAAATGTGCCATTCATTTTTCCCTTCAAATCCTCTACCTTTCCCTCTGGATGCAAAGAGCTAGGCTGGTGTTGAAGACTTCAGCATCATCAGGACTTTTCAGTTGAAGAAAATGACCAGAACTGTTGTTTTGAATGGTGTAGCAGTTTAAAAATATGCCCACCAAATTCTTTGGCACTTCTTCCATTGAGAGGTGGAGTCTATGCCCTCCACCCTTGAAGCTGGGTGGCCTCTAGGGCCACCTTGACCAATGGCTCACCAAGGACATCATGTGACTTCTAGGCTGACTTATCAAAAGCCATGCAGCTTCCACTCAATTCCTATGGAATGCTTCTGCTGGAATGCTTGTCTTTGTTCCATTGCTCGAGCACCCGCTCAGGACAGTCTTGGAGCTCAGTGACCCCAAGCCACATGGAGAGATCCCCTGTAGGTCCATCCAAGCACCAGCCCCAGGAGCGCACCATCTTGGATGTTCAGTGCAGCTGAGCCTCTGGAACAGTTTAGCCAGCCCCAGTGAGGGCATGAGAGACCCCAGGTGAGAACAATACAGCTGAGTCCAGTCAACTGAGAAGCCAGGAGACAGTTATAATTGTTTTAAGCCACCAAGTCATACTGTGATTTGTTACCTAGAGACAGGTAGTAGCTAGAACAAGCTTGCAGGGCTAACACGAGGTCCGTCCAGCACTACCACTTGCTGTTCAGCTCCTTGGTATTTGTGGCTGTCGTAGCTGCAGTTCTCCTGGAGCTAGAGGAACAAGGGAGGCGCTTGGCGGGAGACCTCAGCCTCGGGGAGCTGGGAGGGCTGCCAAGCAGATGGGGGGTGGGGAGCCCCTGCTCAGAGTGGCCTTCGTGTGAGGCAATTAAAATGTGAAATGTAACCTTTAAGAACCGAGCCTGACTTTACCTTTGCATCTTGGAGATTTGGGCTGCAGAAGGCCTGTCAAATCCCTCCCTCTACTGGGCCCTGATCACATTTCTGTCTTCTGTTTGGACACAGGACTCAGACTGTGTACACACGGAGAGCAGGGTCTGGCGCCAAGAACACAGAGCAGTTCGGCACTGGTGTTTCTTCTCTTAGGAAAAAAAAAAATGACAGAGAAAACCAAGAAAGAAAAATAGATAGGAAAGAAGAAAGGAGGAAACAGGGAGAGAGGAGAGGGAGGGAAGGAAGGGAGCAAGGGAAGGAGGGAGGTAGGGAGGGAGGAGAGAAGGAAGCCAACCGCCAAAGTAGGCCCGTGTTTTTATATCCTGCTTTACTGAGTGAGGTGTTCCCTTCATCAGAAGCAGATGTATAGCATCACGTCAAAGTCTACCTAGGCAGGAAGCACCGGTTGAATTTACCCAGGTCACGGCAAATCTGTTGTCATTCAGCATGTGGAACTGTTTGAACTTACAAGGAGTAACCCAGCAACAGCCATCACCCCACGTGTCCGCTGTGCTCTGATGATAGCAGTGCGACAGGAATGGAGGCTCATAATTTCACAAGGTGACAAAAAATTGGATTCTGATGTTTCACCTCCACCTGCACTTCAGCATGGAGGCCAGCTGCGTACACAAGTCTTGGGGCCCGTGGGCACTGCCCGGAGGCCTTGCTCTGCAGTGGCCCTGCTCCAGCCCTTTGCTCCATCCGGGCCAGCCGCCGACACTGGGCTCTGCTGCCAGCCCCATTACTGCAACAAGGGCCAGGGGAAAGGAAAAGGCCTGTAACAGCTCATCCATTCAGACCTCACTTTTCAGAAATTTGGATTTATTTTTTTGTCACAGAGAACCAGAACTGATGCTAATCTTGGTGCTATTTCTGAAAAAAAAAAAATCATAATAGTACAATGATAATATATAACATTTACTGAGTTCTGACTCTGAAGAAGAGGCTGGAGTACTTTATATGGATATTTCATTTTATCCTCAAAGCAACCCTGTAACCTCTCTGTAAGACTTGCCCAAGGTCACACAGCCTGAATTGGAAACACAGCAGTCTGGTACCAGAGCCACGTTCTTTCCACGTTTGGAAAGGCAACTCCCAGCTCAGTCAAGAATGCCAATTGCTTCTAAGGATGCAAACACCATTTTCCTCGTACCCATTTGTATTCTTAAAAAGAAAGTGACTTGGTTGATGATTCTTATCCATTCATGAAGTCAGAGCTGCTCCTTGACCATCCTGTGAGCCCTTATTTCATGCCTGTAGAATGAATAAAAGTTCACTTCATTCAAAGAGAGGCTCGGATTCAGACTTCCCACCCTTTTAGACTGACTTTTCCATTATTATTCAGTCACCGAGGTTTTTCTTGAAGGCCTTGGAGACTAGACTAATCACAGCTGCGTTTCAGGGTATCACCAGGGATGGCACATTTGAAAGCGCCATCTAGATTGGCAATCAGGGGCCAGCCTGTGTCATCAGTTGCCGACTCCCAGGGCAGAGCAGCTACGGGATGAGAGCCCTCGACTTCCACTTCTGTTGATGGGCACAGTTGGTGGCCTCTGGGGGTTGGCTGGAACCCAGCAGCTGAAAAGAGATGCTTTGAGCTGGAGACGGCGGATTCATCTCGTACTCCAGGAGATGAAGGAGAGTGTAGCAAAGAAGGAGGTATTGGGGGTCCTATACTTGGCTCAGACCAGAACCATTCTTGGGTTATAAAATGTCCCTGGGCCTGAGTTTGGGGGCAGGTGTGCAGGGAGGAAGATGGCTCCCTCGCCATCTCTGGGAACAGATGGCGGGGCCTTCCCAGCGAGCAGCCCGCCTACCAGCTGATGCTCAAACATCCTGGCTCTCAACCCTGGCTGGGCGGGCTGAGACTACCTGGGGTTTGAAGCCAATTCGCCACCTCGAAACTCTGTAAAAAGATAGAGTTGCAATCTACTTTACAAACAAAACAAACAAAAAAGACTCTAAAAAATGGGACTAGGAGGGACTTTGCTGGTGGTCCAGTGGTTAAGAGTCTATACTTCCAATGCAGTGGGCATGGGTTCGATCCCTGATCAGGAACTAAGGTCCCACTTGCAGTGCAGCACAGCAAAAAAAAAAAAAAAAAAAGGAAAAAGAAAGAAAGAAAGAAAAAATTAACAAAAAAAAGGGGGATAGGAGAGACTTTGCCAGCAAGCTGCAAAAGTTTTTCCTTAAACGATTTGACTTTGGGTAGAAAAAAGTCTACATTCCCAGACCCATATGGTATTGGGGGTCATTGAGTTTGAGGTCTAATGTTGCCAAATAGATTTTTCTGGAGAGAAAACAAAAGTTTTCATGAGAAACCTCCTCATTTTAAGTTGATTCAACTATAAGAATAATTAAAAATTGTAATAAAAATTTTTTATCAATAAAAGCCATCTGGGCCAAAAAAAAACACACCCAAGAAACTCATTTGGCTCATAGGCCTCCAGTTTGCAACCTTTGGAGAGTCCTTGCCTCTTGCAGAGATGGGGAAGCTGAGGTGGGGGGTGGAGAGACTGTTACCTGGAGGAGCAGCAGGTATTATAGCTGCCCCACCACCTCCCCGCTCACCAGTGCCTTGGGCTCTCTTCACCCCCAAGAGCCAGTGTCTGCAGTTCTGTGCCTAATTTTTGTTTTGCTTTGTTGTGGTCACACTGTGTGGCTTGTGAGATCTTAGTTACCTGATGAGGGATCGAACTCAGGTCCTCAGCAGTGAAATCGAGAAGCCCTAACCACTGGACCACCAGGGAAGTCTCTTTAAGTTTAAATTAAAAAATGCAAAAGGACATGTTGTCCATACAAACTGGAAGAACTGAGAAATGACACCCTCTGTGAGCATCCCTCAACCAATGACTCTGGGAGCTGGTGTATAAATGCCCCAGCTCCCTTGCCCCACTGGCTGGGAGAACACTGACATGCCTGTTCTACACCTTTCCCAGAGTGTCTCCAGGATTTAAGATTCAGTTGCCCACTGTTGTGGCTGGGTTAACAATGTCCCCATTACTGGTTGCCTTCTCTTTCCTGTCTTGCTGCCCCGTGTCTCCACCAGGGTTTCTTGAGTTTCCCAAATAAGCTAGCTGTGCTTCAGTTCTGTAGGTAGGGTCTGCCTTGGAGAGAACCTCCACTTAGCCCAGATCTGAATAGCTGTGATCTGTACAAAGAAGAGAGTGCCTCTCTCTGGGGTGCTTTCCGATATAAATATCACAATTCAGGGTGTAGGGTACTTCTCCATGCAGAGTGATGTACCCTATGATGACTTCAAGAACTCTGGGCCGTATTAAGGGTACGCGTTGGCCTCAGTCAGGCAAGATGAAGAAGCCAGCAGTGACTGTCTACACCTCTCTGCAGTCCGGGGAAAAGCTACGCCTGGAATGGGAGATGCTGGTTCAAGTACATTTGAAAAAATAGACCGTGTCAGCCTTCCCCAGTGCAAGTAATTACTGGGACTGTGTCTCTGAAAATAAATGCAAAATAATGAGCACGCCATTTCCACTTAATAATAATTTTATTAAAAGTAAAGTTCAATTCAGTGATGAGAAGAAGCGAGGAAATTATCTTCCAATCGCTTTCTTTTTCCTTCCTTCCTCCCTTCCCCCCTTTGCTCTGTCCTTTCCTGTCCCTGCAGGCCTGAGAGGCAGCAACCAGCTGGGTGACACCACACAGCTAGGGCCACCCTTTAACTCATTCTTGTCTGGTGAGGATAGGGTATCGGAAAGTCCTAACTGAATTTTCTCACGAATCTTCCAACTTAAGGAAGCAATAATAAAGCCTATTGACAGGGTCTTACCCTTTGCTATGCCAAGGGTCCCTCTCACATCTGGGGAAGCCTACAGACCTTTTCTCAGTAAGCAGCTTTAAGTACTTAAAATAAAACTGAAAGATCAAAAAGAAAACTAATTATGTTGAAATGCAGTTATAAAAATATTAAAAACACAGATATGTGATAAATGCACGTTTATTAATGCATTAAGTATGTCTAGTGGTGGGTCTAATAACGACCATAATTTCCAAGTCATGCTGAGCATATTTCAAGATACCTGCAATAGCTATATAACATGATATAAAAATATCTATGATTTCTCTTCGTGATAAACTCATAGATACTCCTAATATAATAGTGCACTTGCTAAATTGCTCCCAGAGGCAAGTGAAAATAAAAAAGTGATTTTTTTTCCTATTCAAATTGACAGACCCCTTTGGGGGTCCAGTGACCCAATATTACCCCTCCTCCCCAGGATCTGAGCCATGGGGTGGGGAAAGCCATTCCTTTTTTGCCTTCTAGTTTCTAGAGGAGATGTTAAGGCTTTTGTCTGTCTGGAAAGTCACTCAGTTGTCCTTGCAGCCACATTCTTAGGGACCAGTTGTTAAATACCTACTGTGTTCCAGGCATTTTATTTGCTTAGTAAAATATATTTAGACCTTCAGATCCGAGGAAATGGTTAACCATAGTCCTTGGCTCCTACTGTATAAGAAACCCTGGACCAGGTAAAACCCAGCTTGCATCTTATTCTTTCTTTCTCTTTCCTCCATCATCTCCAGTCCTCACTGTCATTCCCCTCTCCCTGCGAGCATCGTCTCTCTGGTAGGTGCTTGGTATGCATCATGACCAGTATCGTGTTATAAATCTCGCTCATTTCCTTATTTTTCTTCACTCATTCCACACGTTATGGAGAGCTCCTGCCTTGCCGTATATGGATTTTGTGTGTTGCTTCTTCCTGCCACATAATATTTCGTAATGTCCATCCACCTTTGTTTTCTTATCCATTTCCCTAAGGATGGGCATGCAGGTTGTGTTCAACTCTCCTCCAAGTCATACCCAACAGAAGCTCAACGGTCAACATCCTTAATAACTATGTCCTTCCGGACCTGGGCATGGGACCATTCCTTTGGGCTCCCCTCCACCTCCTTGGGAGGTGAGGATGGGGTGTGGGGAGGGAGTGGTCCTAGCACATATGCCAATAAAATTACATTAAACTGAATCAGATTCCTTTTCAGAAAAACTGCTGCACTTTACATACTCACTAGCCATGCCTGGGAGCATCTCTCTCTGTACATCTTCATCAGCACTTGATAGAGTCACCTTTCTAACATAGGCCATTTGGATGTTTATAAAGGATCAGGCCCTTCATACACCATGGCAGATGTTTTTGGTACCCCAAGTGCCATCTCCTCAGAATACCTTTGATACTGGCCCCAGCAATGATGGATTGGTGGCTGGTGTGAGTTCAGACTCATCCTGCAATCATGCTTCATCTCAAATGTGCTGCAGCATACATCTGTTTTTTTTTTTTTTTTTTCTGACCCAAGGTCTTTATAAAGGCTCGAGAATCTACTCAGCTTGGAAGCAAAGCCCAGAAATATGGGGGAGATAAGTCTACTGCAGGCAAACGCTGAACTCAACTGATACAGAATAAAACTCCAGCCTTCTGTGTTCTCAGCCGATGATTCTAGGAGGCATCCCATGTCTCAGTGGTCCCAATGGAATTGGAGCCCCCAGTTTCCTACGTTACAGACCTCAATAATTCATTCTTCTGGTGGCATTTCCTCCTTTCCCTGTTTCTTACCCCTGCTTTCTGAGCTCACCTCCCAAATAAATCCCCACTGCTGATCTAAGACAAATACATTGTTTCTGTCTGGAAGGTACAATACAAAGCAATCTCAGCTGGCTTAAGTGACATCTACTAACATGAATTACTCAGTTATCAAGATCAAGTATCACCGGTCCTCCAACACTAAGAGAGGCAAGGATGAAAAGGAAGGTTTAAAAAAACACTCATGGTTTTTTTTTTTTATCACACCTGATAAGCCCATACTAGATTTTATACTACCTAAAGAGAGTTGCCTTTCAAAGTAGGAACCCCAGAAATACTGAGAGCAATGGCAGTACCATTACAATAAGTATAGAGCTTCCATTGATGACATCTCTGAAAGGGAAACAGTCACTTGCATACTTTATTTATTTACTTTTTTTTTTTTGCTGCGCTATGAAGCTTGTGGGATCTTAGTTCCCTGACCAGGGAGTGAACTCAAGGCCTCAGCAGTGAAAGCTCAGAGTCCTAACTAATGGACTACCAGGGAATTCCCTACTTTTATTTTGCTTTAAATCACTCATTCATTTACTTATTTTGCTTAAAATGCAGGACCATTGGTTTTGCATCCCATCTTTTAGTTGATAAAAAAAAATAGATTAACTTTGCTGGATTAACAACATGAACCCAGGGAGACTTTGGAAAACATCAGTTATGAGAAACCCTACCCAAAGCTCACCTAAAGACAGCCCCATTGGGTGCAAACAGATCAGACATTCTGCTGTTCCATAGGCTGCCCAACTTATCCAGTGATGCCTCTTGGAACTTGAACTCTTTCTCTAGATTTTGCAACTAACAAATTCTCAGAGCAGTGGGATATAGTATCTGTCCCCTCTTTTTTCTGCCGGGTGTAGATCAGGCCACTTGCCTTGATGCTCATGCAAAAACTATCAAGTGGTTGGGATCTTGGCATACCACTCCTGTTTTCCTTTTAGAAAGAAGGAAAGAATAGGCCTGTCCCTAAAAATAAGACCACAGACAGAATGACTAGAGAAATAAGGAGAAAATTTATATAAGGACCTGGTCAGAGTGTATAAGATTGAAGACGTGCAGTATGATGTCAGGGCTGTACAAGCAGGAACCTATACTAGTCAAAAGTTATGAATTCGTGAGTGACTTAAAAACCAAGTCAAAATGGCTTACAAATAAGGAATGCATACTACGACTACTACTAAGTCGCTTTAGTCGTGTCTGACTCTGTGCAGCCCCAGAGATGGCAGCCCACCAGGCTCTGCCATCCCTGGGATTCTCCAGGCAAGAACACTGGAGTGGGTTGCCATTTCCTTCTCCAATGCATGAAAGTGAAAAGTGAAAGTGAAGTTGCTCAGTCGTGTCCGACTCTTAGCGACCCCATGGACTGTAGCCTACTAGGCTCCTCCATCCATGGGATTTTCCAGGCAAGAGTACTGGAGTGGGGTACCATTGCCTTCTCCAATTGGCTTATGAATTGGGAAGGGCTAAATCATCAGGAATAGCTGGGTCCAGACACTTAAATATTTCTGTGCCTTGCCCTTCAGCTATTTCCCTCTGATTTTCAGGCATCCTCTTTCTTCCTGGTGGTAGCTGTAGACTTCTTAGAAACTCTGTTGGAAACTTTTTTTATTATTATTGTCCCAAGAGAAGGCTCTAGGATTATATCTCATTGACTTAGCTTGGGTCACTTACTGAATCTGACCCAGTCCCACTGGCCAGAGGAATGGAATGCTCTGATTGGTCATCTCTGGAGCTGGATGTGGCATCATCCCCACAAGAGTCATGGCCATGGAAATTGGGAGAGGAGCGATCTCCGAAACAGAATCCATGGACTTTTATTAGAAGAAAGGATAATGGATGCAGCATCAGTTAGCTGTTGCCACAATAATGCTGTGTAACAAACCACCCTAAAATTCAGAGGCTTAGAATATTTCTTTAGACTTAAGCTCATGGAGGAGATCTGCCATAGCTGGGCACTTCTTGGTCCAAATGTTGGCAGAGGGAACAATGTATACAAAGGTTTTGAGGCAGAAGAGATCTTGATGTGTTTGAGGAGCCAAAAGATCAATGTTGGGAGAGGTCGGGGATAGAAAGGAGGGGTTTGCATTGACAGGTTCACTGTAGGACTTTAAGCAAGAAGTGGCTTTTCCAGATATAGGTCTTAGAAATCTCCCTCTGCCTGCTGGGTAGAGAATTGGGTAATAGATTGGAAGGGGCAATAGAAGAAGTGGGGGTCCGGTTTTATAGCCAAGGCAACCAACCAGCTGGGAAGCAGAGGTGGTGTGAAGTAGATGGTTTCTTAATGTCTTTTGGAGGAAACAGGGTTGAGAGTTGTTGGCTGGGGGGTGGTAAAGGGAGGGAGGGGGTGAAACACGGACCCCTCTGATACCAGACACCAGCCTAAGTCAAGCAATGCCAGGGAGGCTGTGGGTCATAGGACGATTGCACCCTCCCAGGGGGATAGTGGAATCATTAATTAGTTCATATTTGTCTGCATATTCTCACATAAAAGAGCCTTTATAATCCTCAAACGAAGCATGAAATTTTGAGCTGAAAGAGGCCATGTAGTGCAAATGAAGACGGGAATGGTTGGGATGGGGGGACCGGGGTCATTAGTCAATTACCAAGGAGCCGGAGTGTCAGCATCTCTCAGAGAGTGGGCACATCTGGTGGTCACAAGCTTTCAACCTCCCACTCCAGCTGAGATGGGTTCTTTAATTTCAACCTTAAAAGCCCTTTCTGTTAAGCCAGTACGGTATCTACCATCAGGTTAATTTCTTCAAAAAGCAAGGATGAACCAAAGGCCAGATGGAAGGGGTCTTAGGCAGACTCTCAGAAGCATTCGAAGTTCATTTAAACCTGAGGCAGCTTCAATAGTCTTCTGAGATGTTCTCCCAGCTGTGTGTGAACTGGGAGGAGGCATAAGATTGGGCAGCGCTGGAGGGCCTGGGACAGGGTGGAAGTAACAGAACATTCTTCCCAGGAAGTGAGGCCAGTAGATGAAGATTAGATGCGAGAGTCACCTCCCGGACAGTTGATATTCACCCCACTCTTTAATCTGAGCATTCTTTTCCAGTTGCTCAGACAAAGCGTCAAAAATTGTATTAAAATGCTAGTTAGGAAACATCACCCCCAACAAACCCTGTTCATCAAAATGTTAGTGCTCTCTCTGGGGGCTGCACATTTAGTTTGTCAACAAGCTGAAGCTGTTGAGCTGGGCCTCCGTGAGGCCCAGGAGCATGATTTAATTAATATCCTACCCATAATACCTTGCTGGGTTTATGCAAACAAAGCCCTGTCACTCCTCACCTTAGGATTTCCCCTCTCCTTGATGCAAGCATTTATTTACACACAGTTCGACCTCATGGTGGTGTTCAGCAGATGTGGGTCCTACTTATTTGCATTGTTTTGTGACAGTTGCAAAATTCATTAGTGGCTCAGGGAGAAACCTCCGTGGACCGCCCCTAAGAGAAGTGAAGGAAGAGGGTTCACACTCATTAATCCGCCTTCTTCGGCGATGCTGATATTAATGATAACACAGTGCCCCTTTCAGAAACTGCCGGGATCTGTTCAAAATCTTGTGGTTGCAAGTGACAGAAAGGGAGTCTTAGCTACCTTGTGCAGTGCGTGCATGCTAAGTTGCTTCAGTCGTATCTGACTGTGAGCCCATGGACTGTAGCCGACCAGGCTCCTCTGTCCATGGGGATTCTCCAGGCAAGATACTGGAGTGGGTTGCCATGTCTTCCTCAACGGAATCTTCCCCACCCAGGGATCAAACCCGCAATCTCCTGTGGTTTCTGCATTGGTAGGTGGGTTCTTTACTACTAGCAACACCTGGGAGCTCTGGGGGACATATTTACGTTAAAATAACCATGAGAATGCAGTGGGTGTACGTGAATTTTTGTTTTTATTGGGTTATAGGAAATGGGATGAGAAATATCACCGTGGGCTATGTCCCCCAGGGAATGTCCGTCCATCAGGAGCCCCGGGTTCTGGGGGCTACCTTGGTCCACTGGGCAAACCTCTTAGCTGTCATCACTTGAGTGCAACACCAACCCATGAGCATGGTGATGCTGTTACCCCCATTTTGCAGACAAAGAAACTGAGGCATGGAAAGATTTAATGACTTACCAAAGAATACCACATCAATAGGGGGGCAGAGATAAGAGTAGACTCTTAACCTAGTGCTTTCCTACTATACCACACTGCCTCCCAGACTGTCAGGAAAATTATGTCATCTGACCCAAGAATTCTCTTCTGGAAGCTCCCACCAGCCTGTCTATTTGAAGTTAAAAACAACCACAAATTCAGTTTACATCTTCTTTTACTCCCTAGTCTATTTGAGCCAAGGCCGAATGGTGCCAATTTGCCTATGGTGGTTTTTATGATGTGGGCTGGGTTCACTGGGGACTGTTCTGAAACCATCAAATTCATTTCAATTAGAAGTGTAACTTAATGTCCAATTTTCCAACCAGATTCCCTAGGTAAAAGAAGGCCATTTTGTTTGCTGAGCTCCCTCGACCTGATGTACAGTATTTCTGGGTACCAATTATGCCCAGTTGAGCTCCTTGGATCAGGCATTTTCTCCAAGTTAAAAGGAGGTGCAACTCAAATAAAAGAGGGGTGGGTGGGAGAATCAGCATGGAAAATGGGGGGATGTGTGAAATTTGAACCAGGGTAGATCAATTCCAGAACGTTGCCCAGGGATTCCTAAAAAGAACCCAGGGAAAAGTAAATACATCTCATCCTTATTAACACTCCAAGCCTTTAAATGAGTCCTGATGTTAATCCCTAAGAGATGCCTAAATGCGTATTTCAAATTGCTGCCCCACTTGTCTTATAAAACAACTTGTACTTCTTTTTATTCTCTCCATGTTCAAAAATCAAGGAAATTCCTTTTGCAGTCGAGGGCCAAGGAACAACCCAGGCCTGGCTTTGATTACGGAAAGCTGGAGAATTTTGAGTGAAAGCTGCAGCCGGCTGCCAGCCTTGTTATTAGCAATAAGCATCAAGCCATTCTCAGGAGATCAGGGGCCTTTTGAGGATGTCAGACAGCGGCCTGCACCTCCCCTCGACAGCACCTGCAGTCACCGCTGGAGGTATGGGCCTGTCCAGAATCCATTTTCCCTTGGCTGAATCAGCAGCCATAATCAACAGAGAAATAATCCCTTATATTTATATAATATCCACCTACAAGTGACTCCAATTGCCAGGCTCCTGTTTAAGATTCTACAATGGCTCCCCATTGTCCCTCAGAGCAAGTCCAAGTGCCTGGGCTTATTTTTCTAGGTCTTGCGACAACAGACTTCACCTTAGTTGTGCATGAGCTTTTTTTCTTTGCTTTCATTTTTTAAGACTTGCTTTCATTTTTTAAAACACAGCTTTCCAGGCCAGACATTCTTCTGTAGCCTAAGAGGGTTATTATAAGAGGAGTAGAAAGATCTACAGAGCCGAAAGGACTGGGGCAGGGAAGTTACCCTCTTTATCCAGGACTTGGTTCTTTTTTTATGTATAAAATGATTCTTTTCGAGTAGATGGTCTTATCTAGCATGTCCTTCAAGAATCTGCAATCTTACAATTTTCCTTTCCATCAATAGTCTTCTTCCCTTCTCGCCTCTATCCTAGAGGCTGGATGAGCTAAGATGTTCATCTCCCAGGCTCTCTTTCAGCTGGCAGTGGCCAGGTGATGCAGCTCTGGCTGACAAGACACAGGGAAGTCTGCTGGGGTGGCAGATGGCTGCAGAGCCTCGTATTGCATGCCCTTAGTCCACCTCGGATTTTAGCTGCAGCTGCAGTGGACAGTTTTGTGTCGTTTGGACCCACTTCATGCAGACAACATCCAACTTCACGTGTATACTGCACGCCTTCCTGCTGACTGCTCCAGGGCTTCTCTGGTGCTATGTAAGCTCAGTGGACTGGCACACAAGTACAGTCCTTTCTTTCAGGGTACACTTCTGAGAGGCACTGCATACACTTCTCTGGAGGTCCAGGTGGAACTGAGCCCCCATTACCCAAGGCAGCAAACCCCTCAGCACATCTTCCTATCTTTTCCTATCTTTGTATTCCCCACCCCCCCTCCATTCTTCCTCTTCTGCTTCCAGGAATCAGTTGCCAAATGAAGTATGTGGGCCCAAGTCTTTGTTGTGGGCTCTGATTTGGGAGAAACTGAAACTAAAATAGTTGGCATCATCTTCCCTCCTTCTTCTGTCTCAAGTGTAGATATAGATGTGATGGCTTGAACCAAGCAGCTTTTTTGGGACCAGTATGAGGGAAAGGCTAAGAAAGTGGCAGAAATGTCACCACTAATGTACTTGAGTGACTGAATCAACCAACACCAGCAACTGCCAACTTGTAGATTTCTTGTTATATGAAACTCACCTCTATTCATTTAAGTTAATACCACTTGGATATTTTCTTACTTTCAACTGAATATAATCCTAATTGATATTAATATATTAGTTGCATTCTAATACACAATAATCATTTTAATCTCTCTTTGATCATGTTGTTCTCTTTACCTGAAGCACCCTCTCAACTCCACACTGTTGTTCTAAATTGTCTATTTATTTCATGAACCAGATTGATACTCACTTCCTCCTAACTCCTTCCTTGAAAAGAACCATGGTCTTTTGCCTTCTATAAAACTCCTCAATACCTTTGTATATGTAGAACCAAATGCAATCTTGTTTTCTTCACTAGGTTCAGCTCAGTTCAGTTCAGTCGCTCAGTCATGTCTGACTCTTTGCAAACCCATGAATTGCAGCACACCAGGCCTCCCTGTCTATCACCAACTCCTGGAGTTCACTCAAACTCATGTCCATCGAGTCAGTGATGCCATCCAGCCATCTCATCCTCGGTCGTCCCGTCCTCCTGCCTCCAATCCTTCCCAGCATCAGAGTCTTTTCCAATGAGTCAACTCTTCGCATGAGGTGGCCAAAGTACTGGAGTTTTAGCTTTAGCATCATTCCTTCCAAAGAACACCCAGGACTGATCTCCTCATAATGGACTGGTTGGATCTCCTTGCAGTCCATGGGACTCTCAAGAGTCTTCTCCAACACCACAGTTCAAAAGCATCAATTCTTCAGCGCTCAGCCTTCTTCACAGTCCAACTCTCACATCCATACATGACTACTGGAGAAACCATAGCCTTGGCTAGATGGACCTTTGTTGGCAAAGTTCATTAGGTTACCCTACTTCTACTCTAGTATTCATTAGACATTCTCTTGCACTGTATTTATTGATATCTGTGGACTCTCTCCTCTGTTAAGGTGTTATCAGTCTTGTATATCCCACTGGAGGAAGCATGGACCTTCATACATTATATGAATATTGTGCATATACATTATATTGTATATATACATTATAAATATTGCAATACATTATATTGCAATAATTGTTAACAATGACTGTGCACTCACTATGAGCCAGGTACTGTGCCAAGCTCATTTGTAGCACTGAATTTTCACCACAGCCCTTAAGACAGTAAGATAGTCCCAATTTCTAGATGAGGAAACTGAGACCCAGGGAAGGAGAGGCACCAGCCCAGGTCCCCACCGCTTAGGAAGTCACAGAGCTATGGTTCCAACCTTCGTCGTTTTCCCTTCAAGGCCCAACTGCAAGCACTCCCCTCTTCTGTGAGTCATGGATTTTAAGCTACATGAAGAATGGATGTAAGGAAAGTTTGCACAGGGAGCATTTTACTGGGAGTCAGACTACCTGGGACCTTGTACCACCATTGGCTGGTTACTTTGCCATGTGAACTCAAGCAAGCGGCTTCACAACTCTGAGCTTCAAAATCCACATTCATACGTTGGGGATAAAAATAACTCCAGTTCTCACCTGAAGAGACTTTGTGGGGATGGCATGAATTCAAGTATGTAAAAGACTTTTGTGAAGTGAGCTAAGCAGCTGGAGGCAGAGATGATGGGTGATGTGGTGGTGATAGTGTTGAGACCACTACTGGGTGGCAACACATGGACCTTGATGACACTAAGTCACAAAAGGATCCCAAACATTCTAATTTCCCTGTGGAGAAGGTTAAAGACTATGACAGACTAACCAATAAGCAGTCAGATGTAGTAGATACAGTGGCCATGTGGCATATCTACCCCTACTTCCATCTTCCTCTCTCCTGGAAGACATGGCTGATTGATCTTGGAGCTTTCTCCTACTATGCCCAGAATCCTTCTCATCACATTGGTGACAACAACCCCTGGAATCAATTATGGAACTGATATCAGTACTTTGAAAAGGAGCACCAGGGATATAGGAGACTTGGCTGTTGCGTCAAGTTCTGCTTCCTATAGCCATGTAGCCACAGACAAATAATTTAATCTCTCCGAGCCTCGTTTTCCCATCTGCCAAAGGAGGGTGTTGGGCTGATGCCATTTAACTTCTCTTCTAGGCTCATATTCTCAAATTATGGAAAACACATATCAATGGCATTGGAAATGAAGGCAAATAGTCCATGCCACATGGGTTTATTATAGAAATGACACGACAACTTTGAAGGTTTACTACATGCTCAGTGCGGTTGCTAAATAGTCTATAAGGAGACAGACAAATGTAAACCTGAACACTCGAGTCTGCAGTCGGGTTTGGGAGGTGAAAGGATTAGACAAATGAGAAACTGCTGCAGAAAGAGCCAATGGGAATTCACAGAGGGAGAGTTCAGCTTGGGATGGATGGAATGCTGTCAGTCAGCTATTGCCACAATAACTCTGCATGGCTGCCCCGTGCCCCCCTTACAAAATCTCAGTGGCATGTAACAATAATCATTTATTTCACTACTAGGTCTGCAAGTTTCGGCTACTCTGGGCCGGGCTCTGCTGCTCTCAGCTGGGTTTGCTGAGGATCAGCTGGATGGCTCTGCTGACCTTGGCTGCGCTCCCTCGTATGTCTGAGGGTCTGCTTGTTAGCCGCTGATCTAGAAGGGCCCTGGGTGTGACTGAGGTGACTGGGCTCTGCTCCTCACATCTTTCTTCTTCTCACAGGCTGGCCCCGGGCACATTCTCCTGACAATAGTTTTGGTCCAAGAGCACACAGAAAAGCTCTGTATCACTCTGTTAACTTCCCAGAAGATGAAGAAGGCCATCTGCAGAATGAGCCTCAATAGCTTAGAAGATGCATTGCCTCTGGGCTGAGGGACTGTCTTCTTCAAACCCAGTCTTGTCATAACATGGTCCAGCGAAGGATTGCTGAATCACTTCCCTAGCAGTCTATGCCAGTGCTAACTTCCAGAATTTTCCAGCCTCATCAGAGAGTTTCAGGGTCAATGCAAGAGGAGAGGTGACATTTCAGGCTTTGACTCTGCATGAGGATGTAGTGTAATAACCCTTCATGCTGATTCTGGTCTGATTTTCTGAACCCAGTTGAGGCACCACCCCAGTTCAGCTGGACCCCAACTCTCTGCCTCCAGCCCTCAGGTACCTGTGTTTTTCAGGCAGACAAGCCTCAATGACTGCTCCTGTCTCTGCATTTCTGAAGTGCCCCCAACTCTCCTCACTGGGTTTCCGCCTGGTGCTGGACACAGGTCTGAACCACGGAGGCTTTGGTATCCCTGGAAGCTCCTGGAGAGGCTGAGGAACACAGCCTGGAGGTGTGGGGGAGTTAACACCTTCTGGGGTGAGCTGTGACAAGGAAGGGGCAGGTGACAGGAAGGGGCTGGCATCATGCCTCCCCTCCCCCATCAAAGAGTCCCAGATGCAGCGGTTCCACAGAGCTTCTTTGAAGGCCATTATTCATCCCCTCATGAAGCCTGTTCCCTAATGGAGCTGTTTCATGTACCAGCCACAGAATGTTTCCCAGCACCCCCTTGCCCATGTCCTAACCATACCACTGTGGTACTTAACATTTTTGTGAATGTGGGCCATTTCCAACGGCCGCCACCTGCTTCTCTGCCTAACGGCTTTTGGCCACTGGAGCCTGCTGTGCCTGTGTATGTGGCCAGGGGGAGGAGCCAAGGACTTGACGTCCTTCACGCCCCTTCCCTCGCTCCATGCCTGACAGGATCTGGTGGATCAATAACACCCCCACCCCCCCTGCTCTCTTGCTCCACGGCTGGGATAACGGAGGTGTGTCCTATACTGCCCCCCAGAGGTTCACAGAGGGATTGCTGTCTAGTTGCTCACAGTGATAAGTAGCTTGGTAACACTTCCTTTGCTGGCTACCTTCCCTGGTGTCTGTCTTACCCCACTCTCCTACTGGCGTGTTCTAGAATCATGTCCCAAATAAACTACTTGCACTTGAATCCTTACCTCTAAACTAAGACACACATCTTGCAAATATTTCTTCCAAGCTTTATTCATGTAGTTCTCTTGCCTAGAATATTCCCATTCTTCTCATGCCCATCTGCTCATCTTTCTAAACTCTCTTCTACCCTGCCAATCTCTCCTCTTCCTGCCCATCCCAAGGGATTGTGCATGTGTGCTAAGTCGCTTCAGTCGTGTCCAGCTCTTTGCAACCCCATGGGCTGTAGCCCTTCAGGCTCCTCTGTCCATGAGATTCTCCAGGCAGGAGTGCTGGAGTAGGTTGCCATGCCTTCCTCCAGGGAATCTTCCTGACCCAAGGATCGAACCTGCATCTCCTATGTCTTCTGCATTGCAGGCAGATTCTTTACCATCTGAGCCACCAACTGAGCAGTGGAGAAGTGTAAAGGGCCAGCCATTTAACATGAGACTTCTTATGGGCAATCCTTGTCCAGAGCACTCCACTGGGTTGGTTGAGTCTTAGGCACACATACCAGCTAGCTCCTCCCTTTCCGCACCACCCCCCATGCCTGCTTCCTTCCCCCTTTCCACAGGTGTCTATCTGAAACAAACTTATTGCCCCACAAACTCCACCTTGGTTCCAGAAAGCACAACCTGTGATGGAAACAAAGATTCAACCTCCTTCCAAGTTCAAGTTAATGCTTGAGGCTCTCTTTGGAAGTTCAGGGACCCAGAACCACCTTCTTGCTTTCCTGTCTGTCATTTTAACTCCTCCGTGATGTTAAGTGTCCTGTCTTAAGCCTGGGAATGTTCTGAGCTCACTGTCCTTTGGCTCAGACAAAGAGAGCTGTTTATCTTTCAACTTCACTTAGAACAGTAAATAAAAAACCTCATTAATTCAGAGTGTTCTTATTTGGAATTTGTGATGATCCAGAGAGGGGCCCTGCAGATGTTTGTTTACTTTTGCATTATCAGGGAAAAAAAGAGCCTGCCAAGCCAACAGAGAATGTGAGCATGATTGTAAAGGAACCGTTTCAACAACTCTAAGGAGACAAAACACCCTTCTCTCATTTTAAAAGCATCAGTTTACAGGCAAAAATTCATGTGACATTCTCATCAGTTTATTAAACCTGATCTCAAAATACTTTTTAAAGCAACACACTGGTGGTCTAGTTGGCATCGCTCTATGAACTTCAATTCAGTTCGACATTTACTGAGCTCCTTGTCCCTGTAGAGTCTGAGATAGGTCCTGTGGGATATACTGAGACAAAAACAGTGCAGTCTCTACGCATGAGGAGTTTACAATCACAGTGGATGCTATCACTGCATTAAAATGTTTTGTTTTGTATTTCTTCTCAGATGTTTAAAAGTGTTTCTAGCCCCAGTCTGAAGCCTGGTATATGCTAGTTATACAGTAAGCACTTGTTGAACCAGAGGACACTGAGTCGGACTGCCCTCCCCCAGTCACTGGTCATCCAGCACCTGCAGAATTTGGTCCCTAGAGCCCCCACAGGTTGTAAGTTCCTTCCAGTAGGACCATGAGATGCCTCCTATAGCTCGCTTACTTTCCCAAGGCTGTATGCATCACAGAGGAAATCCTTGCCCACAACAATCAGCTGTGATCTCAACCTTTTTGAAAAAGGCCCTTGTTGAAAATGACGTGGTGACCTTGGCTCTGTGTGCTTTGTGGGGACAGAGCTGGCTGGGTTTCTGGCCCGAGGCTCTGCCTGCAGGCATCCAGAACTTCCAGACAATTACCATTCCCCTGGAATTGCCCTCGCTCCTGATTGCTATTGGTTAATTAAAGAAATGTAGGCTCCAGACTATATTACCCACCCATATGTCACATCTGATGTAACTAACGAGTTCTCAGCAGAACAGGGTTTTGTGTGTGCCTGTGTGTGTGCGTGCATGTGGCAACGTTGTTAAATTCGATGCACGATGCTTCTCTCCACAGAGAGGGTTCCCTTTCTCCCCTGTGACTTTTCAGCCGCTGTGCAAATGCTTGAGTTCTGCCAGCAGTAATTCTGCAAATTTTCTAGCGTCACCCACGAGGTTTTTACCTTAATCAGACCACTTTGACTCTTTTTTTTGCACATGGTAACTCCTCCCAAAGAGCCTCACACACATCCTAAACTCTCGATTACCGGTCTAGAGATAATCCTCTTCCTTTCTGGCAGAGCAGACAACTAAAATGGCTGGTTTAATTCTAGTTAGAAATGAGTCTGTTCTATTTAATTCAATTCAGCAAGAGTCCAGCCCCAACCTAGATGCTTTGGGGATGGCAAACAGAGACAGAGTCCCTTAACGTATGAACTTGTTGGAGAAATAATGGAAGATTTCCATAACATTTGCAGAACAGCATACCTTGGACCCTTAAACAACATGGGTCTGAACCACATGGGTTGACTTACAGGTACATTTTTTTCTGTAAATGGGTCCTACAGTGTGATCTGAGATTGGCTGAATCCGTGGATGGGGAACGACAGATACAGAGGGTTGACTGTAAATTTCTATGCAGATTTTTGACTTCGTGGGGATCAGAGCCCCTACTTCCCTGCCTGCTGCCCCCCATTGCTCACCAGGCAACTATATTTCATTCACTCATGCAAAAAATATTTATTCAACATTGTATTAGTTAAGGTAAGGGCTCAAGAGTTGTAAAAAAAGGACCTCTAGTGCATGGCTTACAAAACAGGAATTTGTCTGTTGATCATGTTACAGCTCTAAGGCCCGTGGTCCAGATTTGCAGGCCAGCTCAATTCTATGTGGTTCTTCAGGAACTGGAGATCCTTTGTTCTTATGCCCTTCCACCTACTAGGGTGTTGCTCTCATCTGTGAGGGCAAAACCTGGTCAGGGGCATATTTGTGTCCTAGCTTGTGGGAAGGTGAAAGGGGAATTTTAGGACAAGAAAATTTTAAAACATGCTAGGCAAAGTTCCACACACATTTGCCACTTTTATTCTGCTGTAGACAACTTAATTGCATAGGCCAGCTAGCTGCAAGGGAGGCGGGAAATGATAATTCTACCTGGCTGCCTATGTGGCCAAGGAGGAAAGGATGAGTGGACTTTGAGAGCAACCAATAATGTCCCATAAACACCTCCCATACACCAGGTGCCACAGTCACAGCTACAATCAAGAAGACATGGTGCTGACCTCAGAGAACTTAGATTCTAAGGGGAAAGAGAGTAATGAATTGATTACATAAATAGTTGTGAAGTAGAATGGTACCCAGCTCCAACACCAGGGCCTTTGTTCTTAAGGACTTTGCTCCAGGAGTCCTGGACTTTGTCTTTTCAAACACTCTTTTGCTTAACATTTGCCAAGGATTTCCCACAAGCTCAAGATAAAATCCAGATTTTGTTAGCAGCACCCTGGGGGAGCTGGCCTTGCCTGCCTCAGTTTCCCCGGGGCAGATTGTCCTCATACCCTTGGCTTCAGTCATGTTGAACTACTTGTAGTTTCCTAAAAGCAGACAATCCTTTCATCCCTCTATGCCTTTGCCCACGCTCTTCCGTCTGTCTCTAATGCCCTCCTCTGAACAGTGCCTGGTACCCTTTCCCCACCCCCTCATTCTTTACCAGCCCAGATGGCCTTGAAGTCCAAGCAATTAGACCTGCTCCTTTCACTGCCCTCCCATCATATCTGGTGCATGTCTCAGTGAGGCATGGGCCATTGTGTGAGGTGATGGAAAATGCTCATCTCTGGCAATCAGACAGATCTGAAGCCCAAACTCTAGCTTCACTACCCACTAGCTATGTAACCTCATGAAGGTATCACATTTCTTTTTACCTGGAGATATCACTGTGAAGGAGGATGGGTTTGGTTCAAACTGGGTTTCTTTATGCAGTGTCTGGAACTAGGCAGATGCTCAGCAAAGGGCAGTTTTTGTACAGCTTTCATATATCTGTCTCTGGTGAGCCTCTCAATGCAAGGACTCCACTTTTGGGGGCCTGGGGTCTGGAGCAAAGGAGATTCTGGATTCACATCTGTGAGATTAATTATGTTAATTCATACTAAGATGTGAATTAATTATTTTCTCTCTTCCAGGAGCATTTCTATTTTTCAAAGGACCATGGGAAGTTAAAAATGTGTATCCAAAGAAATGACTTTCCAGTGGCGTTTTTAGACAAGCAATTTTGGAGCAAAAGAACCTGGGTTCTTGTAAATTACAGCAATTTTCTAGTTATCTCATTCAGCTATTGCTAAGCCTCTTTTAACCAGGTGACCAACATCCATCTCTCTCATACCATCCCATCCTCCTCCCCGCCAGGGAAGTGCCTAACTGCTTGGTGCCCTGCTCCCAGCCAGAGGGTGAAAATGCAGCAGGATAATTAATTTATAGGGAGCTTTCAAACACAGGAGCCTGGGGGAAGGACACCTTAGGGAAGGAGTTAGAGACCTAGGTGTCCTGTCCCTTGCCAGCTGTGTGACTTTGAGCAAGGCCCCTCTAGTCTCTGAGTTCGGTTCACCCATCTGCAGGACAGGTGGTATCTATGGTCTGATGGGATATCCTGGGCCCTCCAGTGAGACTGTGTATCTTTTTTTTGAATTTATTTTTTAGTTGGAGGAAAATTGCTTTACAATATTGTGTTGGTTTCTGCTGTACAACAGTGTAAAACAGCCATGAGTATACATATATCCCTTTCCTCTTGAGCCTTCCTCCCACTGCGCCCCATCCCACCCCTCTAGGTCATCACAGAGCACCAGGCTGAGCTCCCTGTGTTACATAGCAGCTTCCCACTAGCTATCTATTTTACACATGGTAGAGTATATATAGCAATGCTACTTACTCTCTCCAAATGTCCCATCCTATCCTTCTCCCACTGTATCCAAAAATCCGTTCTCTATGTCTGTATCTCCATTCCTTCCATGCAAATAGATTCATCAGTACCATTTCTCTAGATTTCATATATATGCATTAATATACAATATTTGTACATCTTGATACAGGGAGGCATCCTCAACTTGGCTCATGTCTCAAAAGGCAACAATTGGTGCATTCAGAAGCCAAGTGACTTCAGACAGAATCCATGTTTGCTCAGTGATACTAGGGATGCTCCAGAGACTGTATCCCCTGTGGCCCAGGTCCACAGAGTGCCAGCTCTCCCTGCCCTGCTCCATGGCCCACCTCTCCTCCAGCCTTCCCTGATGACTGCAACCAAGGCCAAGACTTCCAGTTACGACTCTTGCTTTTCTTTTCTGTCCAGCTCCAGGCCTGCCTCCAGAACCATCCCCTGCCAGTAGACTCTGTCCTCTTCTCCTACAGTGCTGCGTTCAGGCACATGTCAGCCTTGCTAATTATCATTCAGCCCAAACACTTCCGTCATGCTGGCATTTTCATTGATTCAAATTAAGAGTCAGACTAATAATTAATGTGAACTGTTCCCCCATCCTCACCCCTTGACTGATGGATTCTTAGTGTCACAACATTAACCTTTAGGTTTGGGACCTTGATGCTTTCAAACCCCATAAGCACCTGATAAGCAAGCAAACCTAAATCAGCTGTTTCTATCTCAACAGCCCTTATTTGTCTATGTAAATAGATATTTATCTTGGGAAAGAAAACAAACTTATGTTCTAAAGGACATATACACAATGAGCCAACTTATCCATCACTGCAAAGGTGGGATTTGAAAGCCATTTAGCAGTTTCTTTGCCTCACCTGAATAGGATTGAAGGCACTCGAATCTCTGGAAGAAACCCTATGGAGACCCCAATAGGAATTCTGTCAGACCCAGGGAGTGGGACCAGACTCTTCTGAGAATGAATGAGGTCTGTCAGCTGTCTGTTGCTGGGTAACCAACCACCCTTCTCATTAGTGGCTTAAGACAACAGCAATCATTCCTTTGCTCACAATTCTGCCATCTGAACAGAGATGGGTGGGGAAGATTCATCTCCACTTCATGCAGTGTCAACTAGGGGTTGGGGCTCCACTATGGCTGAAAGAGCCGCATTCAAGAGGGCTTCCTCATGTGATTGGCAAGTTGGTGCCGGCTGTCAGCTGGGAGCTCAGCTGGGGCTGTGGTCCAGAGCCTCCATTCTCCTCCACGTGGCCTCTCCAAATGGTCTGGGCTTCTCCCGCATGGCAGCTAAGTTCTAAGAGGGAATATAGAAGAAGGGAAGGCAAGCCCCAGTGTGCAAGCAATCACTAAGCTTTTTCTTGTTTCATGCTTTCTGGCATCCCATTGGCCAATGCTAGTCACATTGCCAGTCCCCTTGTCAGTGTGGGAGGGGAGTCCACAAGGAAGGCAACACATTAGGGGAGGGGAAGACAAACCCATAGTCTACCATGGATGGTAACTGAGCAGGAAATGCTAACATTAACTTTAAAATTTTTAAATTATTTATTTACTTATTTAATTTGGCCACGGAGTAGGCAGGATCTTAGTTGCCTGATGAGGAACTAAACCTATTCCCTCTGTAGTGGAAATGTGAAGTCTTAACCACTGGACCACCAAGGAAGTCCCTACAATTAACTTAAAAAAACCACACACTAGATATCTTATGATTCCATATTTGTAACAATTTTTTTTTTTTTTTGGCTGCACTGGGTTTTCATTGCTTTTTGAGGGCACTCAAATTCTTTCATTGTGGCAAGGTGGGGCTATCTTCCTTGGAGAGCGTGGGCTTCTCATTGCAATGACTTCTCTTGTTGTGGAGCAGGGGCTCCAGTACTCGCAGGCTACAGTAGTTGTGGCTCACAAGCTCTAGAGTGTGGGCTCAATAGTTGCGATGCACATTGCGCTGAGGCATGTGGGATCTTCCTGGATCAGGGGTTGAACCTGTGTCCCCTGCATTGGCAGGTAGATTTGTATACACTGCACCACCAAGAAAAAAGTGAAGTGAAAGTTGCTCAGGCATGTCCGACTCCTTGCAATCCCATGGACTATACAGTCCACGGAATTCTCCAGGCCAGAATACTAGAGTGGGTAGCCTTTCCCTTCTCCAGGGGATCTTCCCAACCCAGGAATTGAACCCAGGTCCCCCACATTGCAGGCGGATTCTTTACCAGCTGAGCCACCAGGGAAGCACCACCAGGGGAGTCCCTCAAAATTTTTTTTATTTAGTAACTGGTGCCCAATCATCTCTTTTAAATCAGAAAAAAAAAAAAAGGCAGGTCAGTTGAGTTCTTCCCGGTTTTCTAATTTACAACACTAAGGAGTCTGACGGCATTAGGATCTCCAAGGTCCATTTGGTTCCAACGTGCCATGACTCCTTAATCAGCAGCTCTCTCCCGTCTCTCAAATTTCCCATCAGCTCCTAAGTGGGAACATCTTTCTCATGCTGCAGCATCAAGATATGGAAGAGATTAAACTTGCTAGATATTTGCATTAAAAACAGAAACCTTAAGTGTGTGGAATAAGAGCTGGCAGGGAGCTAAGCCATCAACTGGTCACCCCCTCATCCGGGAGAGGGTGAGAAGCCGAGGACCCCCTTCTCAGTCACTACTGTCTCTCTCCTGGGTCTCGCTGTCTTGGCTCCCTCCATGTTTCTCTGTTTGCTTTCTCTGCATCTCTCTTCCCTGGTTTTTGGTCTTGTTCTCTTCTGTCCTCTGGCATCTGTCTCTTTCTTTGATCCTTTCTGAATCTGTGCAGACTCTGTGGGACTCTGTCTCTCCCCACATTTCTCTCCGTGTCTCATTGTGTATGTATGTGTGTCTTTCTTGAGCCTTCTGTCTGTCTTCTCAGAGTTTCACATGCCTGAGTCGCTCTCTGGCAAGATGGCTTCTCACATCCCTGTGTCTACACTTGGCTGCCCTGCGCAGTTGGCTCTCAGACTCGGACGCGAATCCTTGTCCTGCCAGCTGCCAATGGGTGGCTCTGAGCCTCCGTCTGGCAGCTCCTCCGTAGGCAGGCTTGCTGTTCACAGCTGCTCTGCCATTCAGACCCTGCCCAGACTGGCACCAAAAGTGAAGCTGAGGGGGCCGATGGCTCTTGTGGCAATTCAGTGCTGGAACCCACATCCAACAGAGAGGACAGAGAACATGCACAACAACACGCTTAACGCTCAGACACACTCACACACATAAACAGTCTGGTGGATGCACTGACGAGCCACCCAGCTCCCCCATGGTGGAAGGACTTGTTGCCCAGAGCTGGGAGTGCCAACAGTGAAGTGGACATGCTCCAGCCACAGACTCCCGCAAGCCATTCACAGATGGCCTCAGTGGCAGACAGTACCTAGGGCACACCCCTTGCTGGTGGCCTGGTGACAGATTGATACGGAATTAGAAATCTTGGGGACTTTTCTGGCAGTCCAGTGGTTAAAACTCTGTGCTCCTAATGCAGGGATGCAGGGGGCACGAGTTCGATCCCTGGTCAGGGAGCTAAGATCCCACATGCTGTGAGGTGCGGCAAAAAAAAAAAAAAAGAAATAGAAATTTTGGTCTTCTCAACCCATCACTGAAGAACCGTTTCAGCTCCCCAGCTCCCAGTACAATAACCCTTCGTGGCAGTTCTGGTCTGATTTTCTGAATTGATGTTCAAGAACCATTTCAGACCAAGTTTAGGCACCGCTCTGGTTCAGCTGGGCTCTATCTCTCCCTCCCTTTAGCCCTCAGACACCTCTGTTTCTCAGCCTTGGTGACTTCTCTGGTCTATGCGTTTGTAAAGTGTCCCCATCTCACCTCACTGGGCTTCAGTCTGCCCTGCCACTGCCACATCTCCAGCACCACGTCTGAACCGTGGAGGCTTTGGTTTGCCTAGAAGCATCACATCCACTAACATCCCATTGGCCAAAGCAAGTCATAGCTTCAAGCCCAAAGCCAAGGGGTGAGGATGTACACACTGACTCTCATGAGGTCATGGCAAGGATGTACGGATGCGAGTACACAATACTACTACAAAGGAGTCAAGGTTTGGAACTGATAATCCAATTGACCATAGTATGTACATATCGTGTCAGTACAGTGATATGTATTTATATAACTTAGAAGCACATAGATGTAATTTATAAGTGTTACACAACTAATGGAGCAACTTGCAGTGTTTTATGGATGTGATACACAATCAATAAGGTTGGAAATAACACCTTATTGTCACAGTATCACAGGTAGGATACTGGTCCCCAGAAGTCATGGACCGCATCTCTAAGGAATTGTGACTATGTCTTTGTTGACAGTGGAAAATGCTCAACCATGTCCCCTTGTTGCCCACAGCATGTCAGTGTCCCAAGGAACCTCACAGCCATGTGAGGTAGGCATCTCAGACTCTGAGATTTGAGAGAACCAAGCTTTATCTCTGAATGCTTTGGGAACTCAGTTTCCCCAACTGTGAAAGTGGGTTGGTTATATCACCTGTCTATCTACAGAGTCTGAGATAGGATTGAAGTGTAAGTCATTTCTATGGGAGGTGATCCAGGAAGCACAGAAAGGGGTAGAAAGGGTAGCAGGGAGGGGAAGGCAGTCAGTCAAAGGTATGTTCATGAGTGGTTGCTGCTGTGGGTGCTTAGTCCCTCTGGTTCCTCAGGGAGAGGCTGGGGAGCACATCTTAGAGCATTTATGCACCAACTTCCCATCTGACATTGGTGGGGAGCTGTTTCCTCTGCCCACCTAAACAGTCCTGGAGTTTGTGGACTGAGTCAATATCTCCCAAGCAACATCATCTCCCTTTGACTTCATTTGTGAGAATGCATGTGTATGATACTTTTGACTATGTAAAGCACTTACATTTCACACAAGGCAGTATAGTGTGGTAGTTTTGAGCACGGACACTGGTGCAAGATTGCCAGGATTTCAATGCCCTCTCTGCTGTTTATAAGCTGTGTTTCCTTGGGTAAGCTATTTAACCTCTCATGATGATGTGATTACTCATCTAGAGCCAGACATCTTGGAATGTGAAGTCAAGTGGGCCTTAGAAAGCATCACTACGAACAAAGCTAGTGGAGGTGATGGAATTCCAGTGGAGCTGTTTCAAATCCTGAAAGATGATGCTATGAAAGTGCTGCACTCAATATGCCAGCAAATTTGGAAAACTCAGCAGTGGCCACAGGACTGGAAAAGATCAGTTTTCATTCCAATCTCAAAGAAAGGCAATGCTAAAGAATGCT
>SJYC01083184.1:38-28226 GCA_006408675.1 Madoqua kirkii
ATCATGATGATGTGATCACTCATCTAGAGCCAGACATCTTGGAATGTGAAGTCAAGTGGGCCTTAGAAAGCATCACTACGAACAAAGCTAGTGGAGGTGATGGAATTCCAGTGGAGCTGTTTCAAATCCTGAAAGATGATGCTGTGAAAGTGCTGCACTCAATATGCCAGCAAATTTGGAAAACTCAGCAGTGGCCGCAAGACTGGAAAAGGTCAGTTTTCATTCCAATCCCAAAGAAAGGCAATGCCAAAGAATGCTCAAACTATTGCACGATTACACTCATCTCACATGCTAGTAAAGTAATGCTCAAAATTCTCCAAGCCAGGTTTTAGCAATACATGAACCGTGAACTCCGTGATGTTCAAGCTGGTTTTAGAAAAAGCAGAGGAACCAGAGATCAAATTGCCAACATTCTCTGGATCATGGAAAAAGCAAAAGAGTTCCAGAAAAACATCGATTTCTGTTGTATTGACTATGCCAAAGCCTTTGACTGTGTGGATCACAATAAACTGTGGAAAATTCTGAAAGATATGGAAATACCAGACCACTTGACCTGCCTCTTGCGAAATCTGTATGCGGATCAGGAAGCAACAGTTAGAACTGGACATGGAACGACAGACTGCTTCCAAATAGGAAAAGGAGTACGTCAAGGCTGTATACTCTCACCCTGCTTATTTAACTAGCGACTTCACTTTCA
This sequence comes from Madoqua kirkii, assembly GCA_006408675.1. Classification (NCBI taxonomy): domain Eukaryota; kingdom Metazoa; phylum Chordata; class Mammalia; order Artiodactyla; family Bovidae; genus Madoqua; species Madoqua kirkii. The sequence goes on from SJYC01083184.1 coordinate 736, forward strand.
CTTTTCACTTTCATGCTTTCGAGAAGTGTTCTTTCCTGGAAAATCTCAGGGATGGGGTAGCCTGGTGGGCTGTTGTCTATGGGGTCGCACAGAGTCGGACACGACTGAAGTGACTTAGCAGAGTACATCATGAGAAACGCTGGGCTGGAAGAAAAACAAGCTGGAATTAAGATTTCTGGGAGAAATATCAATAACTTCAGATATGCAGATGACACCACTCTCATGGCAGAAAGTGACGAGGAACTAAAAAGACTCTTGATGAAAGTGAAAGAGGAGAGTGAAAAAGTTGGCTTAAAGCTCAACATTCAGTAAACGATGATCATGGCATCCGCTCCCATCACTTCATGGAAAATAGATGAGGAAACAGTGGAAACAGTGTCAGACTTTATTTTTTTGGGCTCCAAAATCACTGCAAATGGTGACTGCAGCCATGAAATTAAAAGATGCTTGCTCCTTGGAAGAAAAGTTATGACCAACCTAGATAGAATATTCAAAAGCAGAGACATTACTTTGCCGACTAAGGTCCATCTAGTCAAGGCAATGGTTTTTCCAGTGGTTATGTATGGATGTGAGAGTTGGACTGTGAAGAAGGCTGAGCGCCGAAGAACTGATGCTTTTGAACTGTGGTGTTGGAGATGACTCTTGAGAGTTCCTTGGACTGCAAGGAGATCCAACCAGTCCATTCTGAAGGAGATCAGCCCTGGGGTTTCTTTGGAAGGAATGCTGCTAAAACTGAAACTCCAATACTTTGGCCACCTCATGCAAAAAGTTGACTCATTGGAAAAGACTCTGATGCTGGGAGGGGTTGGGGCAGGAGGAGAAGGGGACGACCAAGAATGAGATGGCTGGATGGCATCACTGTCTCGATGGAGGTGAATCTGAGTGAACTCCGGGAGTTGGTGATGGACAGGGAGGCCCTGGTGTGCTGTGATTCATGGGGTAGGAAAGAGTCGGACATGACTGAGCGATTGAACTGAACTGAAGCAACTTAGCATACAGGCATAATGAAGAAACTTAAGCTCACAAAGGATGTGAGTTGTGTAATGACCACAAAAACAGTGAAAGAACTTTAACCCAGATCTGGTTCTAAATCTGGTGCTGTTTCTTGACCCAATCTTTGGTCAATCCTCTAATGATCATCTCTCATAAGACAGTTTTGTGCAACATGTTTTGCTAAAGGTTCAAGAGGTTAATAATGGAAAGAGAGCTACATCACAGGGTATACAACTCAACATTGCGCATTAGACATTTTAATACTCAGTTCTTCCCACAACTGAGAATTTATTGGTAACTATTTTTTCTCCTTTGGCTCCCTAACTGCTGTCTTCTTTCTTCTATTTTTCTCTGTATTTCAGGTGGCCTAATTATCCCTTTCTTAAGCTACCCATGAGAACTCAAAATTTCTCTCACAGTTTTTTGCACAATTGAGCTACTTCTGTATTCTCTCCATGCCATGGGAGTAGAAGGAAGATAGGGAATGGGGAAGAATTGATTTTGACTAACCAAAAATCTCATCGTTTAGTTAAGGTAAAAGATAAACTTCTGGAAAAAAAGAAATCCAAATTTATAGAACTGAAAACAATGTATTTCTCTTGTGTAAGGGTATTTTGTGGAGGTCTATGCACACCCCATCCAATCTTTCAGGGAACCAGGCTGATGGCAGCTCTGCCAACTTGATTACTGACTTCCAAGGGTGCTCTAGTACTTGACATCTCAGTAAGCTGAAGGGCTGTGGAGAAATGAATGAGCAGGGCTCTCACCTACCCCATCTTCCTGGGCAACTGGACGCCACTTGTAACAAAAATCTAACAGAATAAAAGCAAAGAAAATAATCTTTTTGACCAGGATGAAAGAATTTGAATAGGATCAAATACCTAAATCATTGCTTATTACTACAAGTCCTAGTCCTGAACAAATATGTACATCCTCTCTATAAGCAAACAAAAATCACCGGATACATGAACAAATTCAGGAGCTCCCAGCAAGGGATTCATTGAAAAAATAGCACAATCTGAAACTAATTTAATCCTTTAAACCCTAACTTAAAAAAGAAATAATCTATGTTTATATTTCCAGGGAGATGGAGTCTGAAATTAGTTTGCAACAGTAGTTGAATCTCTCTTTACCTTTTATTTTTTTCTCTGTCTTTACTTTGTAATCAATACATTTTCTTTTTTGGCAGGATCCATGTGCTCCTGATTGCATCTTCTGTCATTGTTCAGCTCTGCAGCTACTTTGGAATGGCTTCTTTCTCAGGTAGCCTGTTTGCATGGTGGCCCAAAAGGCTATTAGCAGCTCTGAGACTTTGCTTTTATAATATTAGCTTGATGCAAAAGTAATTGCGGTTTTCGCACTGTTGAAACTTGCCATTTGATACTGGAACACATTCTGAATAAATGTGGTTATGTTGTACATCATTTTAATGCTCATTTCTCACTTTATTTTGCTTTTGCTAATGACATTACTTGATGTGTATATTGTATTTTGAACTGTGGTGTTGGAGAAGACTCTTGAGAGTCCCTTGGACTTCAAGGAGATCCAACCAGTCCATCCTAAAGGAGATCAGTCCTGGATGTTCATTGGAAGGATGGGTGTTGAAGCTGAAACTCTAATACTTTGGGCACCTGATGTGAAGAGCTGACTCATTGGGAAAGACCCCAGTGCTGGGAAAGATTGAAGGCAGGAGGAGAAGGGGCAACAGAGGATGAGATGGTTGGATTTGAACAAATTTAATCAATTTTCTTATTTAAGTTCAAAATGGGTCATAAAGTGGCAGAGAAAATTCACAACATTAATGATACATTTGGCCTAGGAACTTCTAACAAATGTACAGTTCAGTGGTGGTTTAAGAGGTTTTGCAAAGGAGACAAGAACCTTGAAGATGATAGTGTAGTGGCCAGCTGTCAGAAGTTTACAGTGACAATTGAAAGCTGTCATAGAAGCAGATCAGTCCTTCTGCAACCACATGAGAAGTTGCCAAAGAACTCAGTGTCGACCATTCTATGCTCCTCCAGCCTTTGAAACAAATTGGGAAGGTGAAAAAGCTCAGTAAGTGGGTGCCTCATGAGCTAACTACAAATCAAAAAATAATTTTGAAGTGTCATCTCTTAATTCTATGCAACAACAAACCATTTCTCCATCAGACTGTGACATTTGATGAAAAGTGGATTGTTTACAATACCTGTCAATGACCAACTCAGTTGCTGGACCAAGAAGAAGCTCCAAAGCACTTCCCAAAGCCAAACTCAGCGCCAAAAAGGAAAAGCCCATGGTCACTGGTGGTCTGCTGCTGGTCTGCCCACTACAGCTTTCTAAATCTTGGTAAAGCCATTACATCTGAGAAGTATGCTCAGCAAATTGATGAGATGCATCAGAAACTGCAGTGCCTGCAGCTGGCACTGGTTAACAGTATTGGCTCAATTCTTCTCCGCAACAACAACCAAACACATGTTGCACAACCAATGCTTCCAAAGTTGAACAAATTGGGCTATGAAGTTTTTGCCTCATCTGCCACATTCGCCTGACCTCTCACCAACTGATTACAACTTCTTCAAAATCTTGACCACTTTGCAGGGAAAACACTTCCACAACCAGCAGGAGGCAGAAAATGCTTTGCAAGAGTTCGTCAAATCCCGAAGCATGGGTTTTTATGCTATAGGGATAAACAAACTTATTTCTCATTGGCAAAAATGTGTTGATTGTAATTGTTCCTAATTTGATTAATAAAGGTGTTTGAGCCTAGTTATAATGATTTAAAACTGTCAATTACACTGAAACTGCAATTACATTTGCACCAATCTAATAGTTCCAGCACAATCAGTCTCATTGTCCTGGCATCAGTCAATGCCTATTACATTACCTATCAGGTGGCTAAAGAATTACCAGGCCTTTGTTGTCATATATCTGTTAACCCATAGGATCTGGGGATAAAGTCGCATTCACTCAGCACACATGAATGCAGAAGGAGGAAGAGGTGTTTCCTTAAAGTAAGAGATGGGTGCTGGATCAACAGAAACAACTTTTCACTTACCCAGCTTAATTACTGTTCACGTGGAAGACAACACAGAGACATTCTTAGATACACTGGGATTCAGAAAGTAAACTATCTATTGTTGTTGTTCTTGAGTCACCAAGTCATGTCTTACTCTTCATGACCTCATGGACTGGAGCCTGCCAGGCCCCTCTGTCCATGATATTCTCCAGGCAAGCATACTGGAGTGGGTTGCCATTTCCTTCTCCAAAACTATCTATTACCCTTTCTGAAAAGTTGTTTCAAGAAATATAACTAAGAAATGAATCCAAGTAAAAACTCCAATATGGAAGATGTACTATAAAAGAAATGGTGGCAAGCAATACAATTATAGGACTTAGGGTTAATATATATATGACTACTAGTAACATAGTGAGAAATTTAATCAAATGAGAAAAATCCTTTAGAGAGCTAACCAAAGTGCAAAGAAATTTGTAGTGATAACTGACACCCAAACAACTCTGGTTTGTTGTTGTTGTTCATTCACTTAGTCATGTTCGACTCTGCCACCTCATGGACAGCAGGATGCCCTGTCCTTCACTGTCTCCAGGAGTTTGCTCAAAGTCATGTCCATTGAATCAATGATGCCATGCAACCATCTCATCCTCTGTCATCCCCTTCTCCTCCTGCCTTCAATCTTTCCCAACTTCAGGGTCTTTCCCAATGACTTGGCTCTCCACGTCAAGTGGCCAGAAGTTTGGAGCTTCAGTGTCAGTACTTACAATGAATATTCAGGGTCGATCTCCTTTAGGATTGACTGGTTTGATCTCCTTGCTGTTCAAAGGACTCTCAAGAGTCTTTTCTAGCACCACAGTTCAAAAGCATCAATTCTTTTATGCTCAGCCTTTATGGTCCAACTCTCATATCTGTCCATGACTACTGGAAGAAGTCTCTGGTTATTCCAATGAAAATCCTCGATTAGGTTAAATCAGGAAGGGAGATTGATGGTAAAGCAGGAAAGAATAAGAGCAAACTTGAACCCACCAGACAGACAGGAACATGTGTGTCTATCTCTCATTGCTCTAGTAAGCTGGCATCAACTGTATGTGCAACAGGGTTAGAATTCTGAGGAACAGGGGCTTACCTGGTGCCTCCATGGTGAAGAATCTGCTTGCCAATGCAGGAGACATGGTTTGATTCCTTATCTGGGAAGATCTCACATGGTGTGGAGCAGCTAAGCTGTGCACCCCTACCACTGAGCCTGTGCTCTGAAGTCCGAACACCCCAGAGCCCATGTTCCACAAAAAGAGAAGCCACTGCCACGGGAAGCCCAAGCACCATGACCAGAGGAGCCCAGGCGGCAACGAAGACACAGCACAGTCAAAAATAAATAACTGCAATTATAAAAGAGAATTTTGAGGAGCAGGAAGAGGCCCAGTAGAGCTGGGGGCTCAGCTGCTGCCCGCACCAAGACCAGCTGGCAGGTGTGCAGCGCTTGTAAACAGCAACAGCACCTGGCCCTACACTGAACTCTGGGTTAAAAACAAATGACTGCTCCATCACTCCTGCCTTTGAAATCCCATGTAAATTTCTTTTGAGGCCCATTCAAATCCTCAACCATATAAGGAAGGGAATTCTACGAAATGTAGTTTTTCCAGCTTAGCTAAGTGGTCAGAGTACAAAGCCACCACAATAATTAAATAAAAGCAAATGAAAACAAAATGCATTCAACAGTTAGCTCTAAAACTTAGAGAAGAATAATAAAACAAATCTAATGAAAGTAAAAACAAAAAACTAATAAAGACAAAAGCAAAATTTAATGAGTTAGGAAATGAAAACACAGCAAGCTTTTAAACAAGCCAAAATTTTTATCTGTGCAAAGGCTAAGAAAATAAGAAAATCTTTAGTAGTGCTAATAAAACAAAAAAGAGCACACAAAATGTTATAAATGAGAAATAGCATAAAACCTTGAAAAGAATTTTAATTTACCAAAAAAGTACAGTAATATACAGTTGGAAATTCAAATTTAAAACACCAGTTTCAAAGTCTTAAAACCTTAAAATAAATAAGGATAAATATAACACATTCTGTGCAAAACCTGTACACTGAAAATTATGAAACCTTGCTGAGAAATTAAAAGCAATTGAAACAAAAAGAAAGATATACCATATTCATGAATTAGAAGACAATATTGTTAAGATTTCATTTGTCTCCCAAAGTTTCCACAGATTCAAAACAATCCAAACAAAAATTCCAGAAAGTTTTTAGTTTTTGGAGGGGAGGGGTAGAAACTGGCAAGTTGATTCTAAAATTTATATAGAAGTACAAAAGATCCAGAATACCCAAAGCAAGTGGTAAAAGCAAGGACAAAGATATAAGACTTAAATTATTTGATTTCATCAGTATAAGCCAATAGGAATCAAGATAGTATGCTATTGATGTGAGAACAGATCAATGGAACATATATGGTCATTGTCTACACAGATGCCATGGTAATTCAGTGGGGATTCTTTCTTCAACACATGGAACTGAAACAATTGGATATCCATATGTTAAAAAAGTGAACTTTGATCCTTACCTCACATCATAAAAGAATAAACATGAAATAGATCATAGACCTAAATGTAAGATCTGGAACTATAAGCTTCTGAAAGAAAACAAGGAAACCCTTGTGCTATTAAGTTAGGCAGATTGCTTAGGACACAAATAGCACAAATTGTAAATAAAAAATCAAATGGAACTTCATCAATATAGTCTTGCTATTTGAAAGACACTGTTGAGAAACTGAAAAATCATGTCACAAATTGGGAGAAAATACTTGCAAATATATCTGTTAAATAAATAATTCTTATTCATTTATAATAAGAAGGTAGAGTAAAAAACTGAATAAAATTAGTAGAAGATTTGAATAAAGACTTCAAAATGAAGAGATCAATTTCAAAAAGTACATGAAAAGATGCTCAATACTGTGGGTCATCAGGGATAATATATATTAAAACCACAGTGAGATATTGCTATGCACATACTACAATAAAAAGACTGATCATACCAACTGTTGGCAAGGACATGAAGCAACAAGAATTCTCATACATAGCTGATGGCAATGTGAAATGGGATAGCTACTTTGGGAAACAGTCAATTTCTTATACATTTAAAATATATCCTGGCAATCCCATTCCTACTTATTTCCAAGAAAAGTGAAAAATGAGATCATATAGAGACTTGTACACAGAGCTTTACATAGCAGCTTGATTTGTAATAGCCTCTGAACTGGTCTCCTGAGCTGCCCTAGTAACAGTTCAGTTCAGTCCCTCAGCCATGTCTGACTCTTTGCAACCCCAGGGACTGCAGCCTTCAGGCTTCCCTGCCCATCACCAACTCCTAGAGCTTGCTCAAACTCATGTTCATTGCGTCGGTGATGCCATCCAACTATCTCATCTTCTGTCATCCTCTTCTCCTCCTGCCTTCAATCTTTCCCAGCATCAGGGTCTTTTCCAATGAGCCAGTTCTTCACATCAGGTGGCCCTACTAACTAGGAAGAGCCAATTTTGACTCCATGTTGGATCTGTTTCTTTTACTTTAACCCTTGCATTTTGTTGCTTTTGTTCTTATGAAAGTGTTAGTCACTTAGTTGTGTCTGAATCTTAGTGACCCCATGGACTATAACCTACCAGGCTCCTTGGTCCATGGGTTTCTCCAGACAAGAATACTGGAGTGGGCTGCCATTTCCTTCTCCAGGGGATCTTCCTGACCCAGGGATAGAACCTGGGTCTTCCACACAGCAGACAGATTCTTTATCTTCTGAGCCACCAGGGAAGTTCTGTGTTCTTATAATCATACATAATGGCTTGCTTCAGGGAACCCTGCTCCTCTGTGCATGCTCAGTCACTTTAGTCCTGTCCAGGCTCTCTGCCCATGGGATTCTCCAGGCAAGAATAACTGGAGTGGGTTGATCTTCCTGATGCAGGAATTGAACCCTTGGATCTTATGCCTCTTGCACTGGCTGGTAGGTTCTTTACCACCAGTGCCACCTGGGAAGCCCCTCTGCCTGAGGCGGTAAACTAAAGTGGCTTTGTTCAGTTTACAGAGGGACAATCTGACCCTTTCCATCTGTGAAAAGACATAGAAAAGAAGAAATTAACATACATCCCTTCCTGTTTTGCAAGATAAATGGCCTTTCTTAACTTTAATTCATCAACACCTCTCCCTTTCTGTTTTATTAAAAAACACTGGCATCTAGATCCTGATAAGATGGTTTTTTGGTGACTAATCTACCATCTTTTCAGTCTACAGGTTTTCCAAATAAAGTCATTACTCCTTGCCTCATTGCCTCATCTCCCAATTCATTGGCCTGTTGTGCAGCAAGCAGAGTCTGGACTAGGTAACACTCCAACAAATTGCAGCAAACATGATGCCTTAAGACAACATACATTTATCCTCCCGCAGTTCTAGAAGACAGATGTCCAAACAGCTCGCTGGAATAAAATCAAAGTATAAACATGGCCATAATAATTTTGGAGGCTCAAGTCAGTCAGTCAGTTCAGTCGCTCAGTTGTGTCCGACTCTTTGCGACCCCATGAATCGCAGCACGCCAGGCCTCCCTGTCCATCACCAACTCCGAGTTTACTCAGACTCACGTCCATTGAGTCAGTGATGCCATCTAGCAATCTCATCCTCTGTGGTCCCCTTCTCCTCCTGGCTGCAATCCCTCTTGGCATCAAGCGGGAAACCCATTTCTTGCTTCTTGCAGCTTCTAGAGGCACTGGAGTTCCTTGACTTGTGGCTGCATCACTCCAGCATCTTCTCCCTGCTTAGTCTGCACATCTCCTTCTCTGCTGTGTGCATCAAATCTTTCTCTGTCTCACTCTTATAAAGATAATAAATGAGACTGCATTTAAGGCCCACCCTAATAATCTAGGATAATCTTCCCACCACAAGATCCTTAATTTAATCACATCTGCAAAGATGTTTTTGGAACTTTTACAGGTTCTAGGGATTAGTAATGAACAGGGAGGCCTGGTGTGCTTCGATTCATGGGGTTGCAAAGAGTTGGACACGACTGAGCGACTGAACTGAACTGAGGGATTAGTATCTGAATATCTTTTAGAGGGCTTTCTTTTTTTTTTTCCCAGCCATCATCTCAAATTGGAAATAATCCAAATTTTTATGAACCGATGAGTATGTTTTGGCGTATTCATATGATAGAATACTGTTCACTTTTTAAAAAGGACCAAACTCCTGATATTTACATGTGTGAATCTAAAAAACATGTTGAGAAAATGAAATCAAATATAAAGCACAAATTTTATCTGATTCCATCCCTGCAAAATTCTAGGAAAAGCACAGTTACAGTGATAGAAATCAAATCAGTGGTTGCATGGGGCACAGGGTAGAAGAAGATATTGATTGTAAAGGGGCCACAGGGAACTTTATTGCGTGATGGAAATGCTCTAATTTTTTGTGGCAGTTACAAGAATGCATTTATTTGTTAACATCTACTAAACAGGACACTTAAAATGGGTGAGTTTTAAAGTGTAAATTGTACTTAAAGCTAATATTTAAAAATAAAGACTAAAGGGCCAAGAAATTTGAAAATCTAGATGAACTGGTTGAGTTTTAAGGAAAATATAACTAAAATAGAGTCAAGAAGAAAAAGAAAGTTTGAACAGAGCAATCAACATGGAATAAATCAAGAAGTTTGTGCGGAACTTTGCTCCTTTTCCCGATATCCTCGAAACTGCGTCATAGGAACAGGAAGTAAATCTGCTTGTTTGTGATTTATTTCACACCTGAGAGAATTTCTATGCAACTTAAATTGCTCTAGTGAATAAATAAAGAAGGAAAAGCTTTCCATTTTTCAAATAAAATTTATTTGACCTTAATACAATACCTGTAAAACTGCACAAAGTAGAAAGCTACTGAATTATATGTCCTTGAATAAAACATTAGCAAATTAAGTACATTCCCGCGTAAGAAGAATAACACCACTAAATTAGAGTGCATTCCAGACATGTAATTTGAGGAACTAAGAAAAATAGGTAGAGATTAACTTTGGACTTTTGCTTCCAACCTCACCTTCTCCAAAGGTGCGAGACAGACGATCTCTATTGGGTGGGTGGAAAGTGGGAATCTGTTTCTAGGGTGCAACAGGTGAATGAAGCCCAGCCCCAAAGAGCTGTTTTGTGGTGTGGGTAGTGATTGAGATGGATTTCTCCTTAGTGCATTTCTTCTTCACCCGGATCTCTTATCCTCTCAGCTCACTGGGACTCACATAGATAGGGGTCTGGCTTTGAACTGACTCAGAGACCACAACACCCTCAGCAGAACATAAGCTGTTTAGAAAGATTGTAAATATTACAGTTTAGAATCACAGCCATTCCAAACAAACAAAAAAACTCCCTTATAATTGGAGTATAGTTTCCTTCAGAAGGAGAAGTATTAGAACAGACAGATAGATAATTTAGAATTAGACTAAAATAAGGGAAGATATTAGTAATATCTAACATCTTAGGATAAGAATAAGAAAAAACTAAATATATAAGAAACTAAATATACTAAACTAAATATATAAGAATATAAGAATAAACTAAAAGTGATAAGGGAAGATATTAGCATATCTGACATCTTAGGATAAGAATAGGAAGATAAAGACCAAGCAGAAATACTAGTATGAAAAATGTGGCATTTGAAGTAAATGATAGAACAGCTTAAATAAACAGCAGACAGGATCTATGTGGAGGGGATACATGAATGAGGTAGGAGGCTAAACTGAGATCATCCTCGCTTAAGAAAGTGGGAAATGACAAACAAAAAATATGAAATGAAAAGCCAAGACATATGGAAAAATAAAGTTGAAGTGCTAACATTCAGATAATAAAAGTACCAGAAAGAAAGAAAAAATGGAGAGGAAGACATATTTGAAGAAATAATAATGATGAAATTTCCAAAGTAGAGGGAAAAGAAGAGGAGGATAAAAAACGGGAGAGAAAGAGGAAGGGGAAGGAGAGAAGAAGAGAAGGTGGTGGAGAAGAAAGTCTTAGCCTGAGGAAACTGCAGAGAATAGATAGGCAAGACGGGATGAAAGCGAGAGTGAGAGCGAGAGGCACTCAGCCTTGTCTGACTCTTTGCGAGCCAGTGGGCTAGACAGTCCATGGCGTGAATGTGATTTTCAGAATCGCAAAGCTGGACAGAAAATTCTAAAATTTTCCAGAGAGAAAGAATAGTTCACACACACAAAAACAAGAGATAGATTGATCTTGAAAGAGTTTTCAGTTAAGCACTGGGTACAGAAAATCAGAAGATTATCATTTAGAAAATATTAGAAGGAAAGAACTTAGACTCTAGAATTTTATATTTAGCTAAGACATTTACATATGAGGGCATGATAAAAATATTCTTAGTCCCAGAAAGCTTCAGAAGGTTTGTCACAAAAAGATCCACACTGAAAGCTGTTTTGGATGAAGTATATAAAGAGGAAATACAAACCCAGATTTGGCTACCATATTGAACAGCACAAGTATAGATTCTTGCTTTTCAAAGTGTTGTGTTTTGAACCAGCATTAGCATCACCAGGTAGCTTGTTAGAAAAACTCACATCCCACCTCAAAACATGCAGAATCATAACCTGACTTTTAACAAGAATTCTAGATGCTCTGAGACTTTAAGAAGCACAAATCTAGATATATCATTATGATTGGGGTTAGGTTGGAGGGAAAACTAAAGGAATATAAAAACGTGCTAAAATGCTTATCAAATTAGAGGGCAAAGGATTGAAAAACATTGTTAGACAACTGAAAAATTAAGATGATAGAAACTAATCCAAATATATAAAAATAAATGTAAGTGGACTTACAAATAAAAAGCAAATGTTGACAGGTGGAATTTAAAAATTCAGATGTTATGTTATTTACAACACATACTTTAAAAGCTAAATGCAACCCCAATAATAGAAGGGAGAAAAAATTATATATCAGCAAATATTAACCTAGATACAATAGTTATGGCTATGCTGCTGCTGCTCAGTCACTTCAGTCGTGTCCGACTCTGTGCGACCCCAGAGATGGCAGCCCACCAGGCTCTGCCATCCCTGGGATTCTCCAGGCAAGAACACTGGAGTGGGTTGCCATTTCCTTCTCCACTGCGTGAAAGTGAAAAGTGAAAGTGAAGTCACTCAGTCTTGTCTGACTCGTAGCGACCCCATGGACTGCAGCCCACCAGGCTCCTCCGTCCATGGGATTTTCTAGGCAAGAGTACTGGAGTGGCTTGCCATTGCCTTCTCTGAGTTGTAGCTATATTGGTATCCAAATATCTATATCTATCTATCTATAATATTATATATATTCATATCCAAAGAGATAAAATTGACTTGAAGGCAAAGGGCATGATTAGTGATGGATAGCACACTACATAATGTAATGATAAAGTGTTCTTTTTTGCTAAAGAGATAGAGCAATTTTAATGATGCATCTAACAAAATAACCTCAAATAGCTATAGAAAGCAAAACCCAACAAATAAAGAGGTCATAAATCTACCACCATACTGGGAGATCTCAACTTTCTCAATTATATCAACAAAGATATAAAAATATGAATAATACAAAAGATCAGCTTTATCTAATGGGCATTTATGATGTTCTGAATAAAAAATAGGAAAGTACACATTTTTCTCAAGCACACCAGAAATACTTACAGTTTCAAATAACAGATAAAACTCAGAACATGATCTCTAACCACAGGATATGTAATTCTGGAGTAATCAAAAGATAAATAAGAAACCTTACATATTTGAAAACTTAAAAAATACACTTCTAATTAATTCATAGATCAAGAAAAAGTCATAATAGAAGTATAAAAATATTTAAATCTTAAGTTTGGTTCAGTTCAGTCGCTCAGTCGTGTCTGACTCTGCGACCCCTTGGACTGCAGCACACCAGGCTGTCCATTACCCGGCTGTCCATCACCAACTCCCGGAGCCTACTCATGTCCATCACATCTGTGATGCCATCTAACCATGTTATCTTCTGTTTTCCCCTTCTCCTCCCACCTTCTATGTTTCCCAGCATCAGGATCCTTTCCAATAAGTTGGTTCTTTGCATCAGGTGGCCAAAGTATTAGAGTTTCAGCTTCAAAATTCCAAAGGATATTCAGGACTGATTTCCTTTAGGTCTTAAAAATTATGAAGATACTAAATATCAGATCTTGTGGAACTTAAATAAGAAAAAAAGATCGTCTCAAAGTTAATGAGCTGTATGTCTGATTTAAGAAGGTAGGGAAAAAACAATAGAATAAAACAAAAGGAAGGAGAAACAGATATTATGACTGAAAAGGGAGGAGTAACTTCACATAGAAATTTAAAGATAAGAATATACTATCACCAATTATATGCTGATCTGGAGAAAAAATAGGCAAATTCTTGGAAAATTGAAAGTGCTGCCTAAAAAGGTAAAAACAAAGCACCAGTCCCAGATGGTTTTACAGAAGAGTCTATAACATTTTCAAAGACACATCATTCCATCTTATACAACTTTCATGTAGTAGAAAAAGAAAGAATATAACTTATTCTGCGAGGACTGCACTACCCTGATACCAGAGCCAAAGACGTATTGAGGAAGGACGAAAGAAGGGAGAAAGGGAAATCTAATCTGAAAAAGCCATAGACAACATGGTTCCAATTCTATGATATTCTTGAAAAGGCAAAATTATCAAAACAGTAAAAAGATCAGTGGTTGCTAGAGGTTAGATTAGGAGGGGTGGTGAACAGGCGAAATACAGAGGATTTTCAGAGCACTGAAAGTGGTCTGTATGATAGCATAGTGGTAGGTACTCATCTTTATACATTTATCAAAACCCATAGAATATGTAACGACAAGAGTAAGCACTAATGTTCATTGTGAATTTTGGATGATTGTGATATGTCAATGTAGCTTCTTTGATTGTAACAAAGGTCCCACTCTGGTAGGGGATGCTAATGGTGGAGGCCATGCGTGTGTGCGGGGAATATGTGGGAAATCTCTGTACCTCCCCTCAATTTCACTGTGAATCAAAAACTGCTGTTAAAAATAGTCTTAGAAAGAGAGAGAGAAATTAAAACAATATGGAAAAAAATTTAATTAGGAATTTTAGTTCTCTAAAAGATTTTTAAAAGAGAAGAGAAAGTCAATCTAGAAACTGAGAGATGATCTTTGCAATATCTGCTGATGATAATGAGTTTGTATCAGGAATATATAAAGCACTCATACAAAATAATAAGAAAAGCACATGTAACCCAATAGAAAATTATCCAAAGATATGAAGAGACATTTCACAGAAGAAGAAACACATGTCACTCACAAATACATGAGGAAATGGTCAGCATCATTAGTGACAAGAAAATGCCAATTAGCACTACAATGAGAAGCATTTAATACTCATCCAACTGGCAAAAATGAAAAAAAAATCTGACAATACAGAAAGTTGGAGTGGATATAATTCCAGAGGATCTCTTTTTTAAACATTACCAGTAGGAATTAAATTGATATAACCATGTGGTCCATGGGGTTGTGAGGAGTCGGATATGACTGAGCAACTGAACTGAACTGAACCATGGTAGAACACAATTCAGGATGAACTCCTAAAGTTTATCATCCTTTTTGAGTCAACAATTCTACTCCTAGTTATATGAGAAATTCGCATATGTACAACAGAAAGTATCCACAAGAGTGTTCATAGCAATACTGTTCACAATAGCAAAAATCAGTGAATGATTAAATGGAGATACTTGGATGAAAAAGCACATGGGAGACAAGATAAATGAACTAATGTGATACACAATCATATGGATGAATCTTAATAGTATACTATTAAGTGAAAATTGTAAGGCCCCAAAGTTTACACTTTTTTAACAAAAATAAAATATGTGCAATTTTAACAAATACATATGCAATTAAACTATACAGAAAGAAAGTTTAAAAGGGGATGAATACCAGCTTATGAATGATGGTTAACTCGAGTTGGGACAGGAAGGGGAATAGAATAGAGAGAGATCATGCGGTTTTGTTGTTGTTCAGGCACTAAGCTGTATCCCACTCCTTGCCACCCCATGGACTGTAGCATGCTAGGTTCCTCTGTCCTCCACTATCTTCTGGAGTTTTCTCATGTCCATTGAGTTGGAGATGCTATCTAAACATCTCAGCTTCTGTTGCCCCCTTCTTTTGCCTTCAATCTTCTCAGCATCAGGGTCTTTTCCAATGACTTGGTTCATCTAATCAGTTGGCCAAACTATTGGAGTTTTAGCATCAGTACTTGCAATGAATATTCAGGGTTGATTTCCATAGGATTGACTACTTTGATCTCCTCATAGTCCAAAGGACTCTCAAAGTCTTCTCCAGCACCACAATTTGAAAGCATCAATTTTTCACCCCTCAGCCTTATTTATGGTCCAGCTCTCACATCCATACATAACTACTGGAAAAACCACAGCTTTAATTACATGGACTTTTGTTGCCAAAAGTGACGTCTCTGATTTTTAATACACTGTTGAGGTTTGTCAAGCTTTCCTTTCAAGGAGCAAGTATCTTTTATTTTCAAGGCTGCAGTCATGGTCTACAGTGATTTTGGAGCCCAAGAAAATAAAATCTGTCACTGCTTCCATTTTTTCCCCTTCTATTTGTCACGAAGTGGTGAGACCAGATGCCATGACCTTCATTTTTTGAATGTTGAGTTTCAAGCCAGCTTTTTCACTCTCCTGTTTCACACTCATCAAGAAGCTCTTTACTTCCTCTTCTATGTAGTTAAATGCGGGTGATTTTCAAGGTCCAAGCTTTTGTTTTGGATGCTGTGTTCACAGATGCTTATGTAATTACCAGAACTAAATAGCCAATTAAGTGACTAATTTACTATCCATTTCAGTTATTTATTATTCCCTAACAAGTCACTTCAAGGTAAATGGCTCAACAGAACAGTTGTTATTATCATACCTCGTGCTTCTCTGTGTTGGGAATTTAGACAGTGCACAGAGGGGCTTGTTTCTGTTCCACAATGGCTTAGGTCCCTTAAGATGAGTTCAAGTAGCAGGGGGTGGGAACAGCGAGGGGCTGACCAGGAATTTCTCTCTTCATCTCCATGAGGCGAGGCTTCCTCACATTATAGCAGCCCCAGAGTAGTTGGACTTCTTCTGCAGTGGCTGAGGACTCTAGAGTGACTAGGTAGAAGTTACAAGGCTTCTTATGATGTTGTCTCATAAATCAAGGAAAAGGGAGGAACAGAATCCATCTCCCTCCACCCCTGGAGAGGCAAGAAGGATGAGGAAGAGAGGCATTGATGACAACCATCTTCACATACAAGCCTGCAGGAAGACTGTCCCATAAATAGATCTATTCTCCCTAATTAACCTAATATTTTGATATGATTCTCAGCAGAACTCAAAGATCTAAAATTTATACAGAGGTTCAGTAAAATAGAATAGTCAAGAATATTATAAAAAAGAGAAGTAATGAGAAGATACTTTTTCATCCAGGTATATATGTATGTTCTTGGGGAGAGGGAATGGAGAGGGGTAATATAAAGACGGGATTAACAGGTACAAACTATCCTGTATAAAATAAGCTACAAGGATATATTGTAAAACACACACATTTTATTTTAACTAAATAGTTTATTATAACTAAAATTGGAGTAGGCTTCAACAATATGTGAACTGAGAAGCTCTTTATTTCCTCTTCTATGTAGTTAAATGCAGGTTATTTTCAAGGTCCAAGGTTTTGTACCTCACAAAGTACAACATGGACTTACAATATGGCAGAGGAACCAGAGATCAAATTCTCAACATCCTTTGTACCATAGAAAAAGCAAAAGAATTCCAGAAAAACATTTACTTCTGCTTCATTGATATGTGAAATCCTTTAACTATGTGGATCACAACAAACTGTGGAACATTCTTAGAGATGGAATACCAGACCACCTTATGTGCCTCCTGCGAAACCTGGATGCTAATCAAAAGCAACAGTTAAAACTAGACATGAAACAATGAGCTGGTTCCAAATTAGCAAAGGAGTATGTCAAGGCTGTATGTTGTCACCTTGCACATTTAACTTATATGCAGAATACATCATGTGAAATGCTGGGCTGGGTGAATCACAAGCTGGAGTTAAGATTTCAAGGGAAAATATCAACAGCTTCAGATATGCAGATGATATCACCCAAATGGAACAAAGCAAACAGGAACTAAAGAGCTTCTTGAAAGTGAAAGAGGAGAATGAAAAAGCTGGCTTGAAACTCAGCATTAAAGAACTAAGATCATGGTATCCAGTCCCATCATTTCATGGCAAATAGACATGGGAAAAGTGAAAACAATGCCAGATTTTATTTTCTTGGGCTCCAAAATTGCTGACCGCAGTGATTGCAGCCATGAAATTAAGACATTTCTCCTTGGAAGAAAAGCTATGACAACAGTGTATTAAAGAGCAGAGACATCACTTTGCTGACCAAAGTCCGTATAGTCAAAGCTATGTCTTTTTCAGTAGAAAAAGTGATCTCAGTTCTTTCCAAGGAAAAGCATTCAACATCACAGTGATACAAGTCTATGCCCCAACCGCTGATGTGGAAGAAGCTCAAGTTGAATGGTTCTATGAAGACCTACAAGATCTTCTAGAACTAACATCAAAAAAAGATGTCCTTTTCATCATAGGGGCTGTAATGCAAAAGTAGGAAGTCAGAGACACCTAGCATAACAGGTGAGTTTAACCTTGGGGGACAAAATGAAGTAGAGCAAATCCTAACAGAGTTTTGTCAAGAGAATTCATTGGTCATAGCAAATATCCTTTTTCAACAATACAAGAGATGACTCTACACATGGGCATCACCAAATACTCAATATCCAAATCAGATTGATTATATTCTTTACAGCCAATGATGGAAAATCTCTATATAGTCAGCAAAAACATGACCTGGAACTGACTGTGGCTCAGATCATGAGCTCCTTATTGCAAAATTCAGGCTTAAATTGAAGAAAGTAGGGAAAACCACTAGGCCATTCAGGCATGACTGAAATCAAATCGCTTATGATTATACAGTGCAGGTGATGAATAGATTCAAGGGATTAGATCTGGTAGACAGAGTGCCTAAAGAACTGTAGACAGAGGTTCGTAATGATGTGTAGGAGGCAATGGAGGCATCTTAAAGAAAAAGAAGTGCAAGAAGACAAAGTGTTTGTCTGAGGAGGCTTTACAAATAGCTGAAGCAAGAAGAGAAGTGAAAGGCAAAGGAGAAAGGGAAATGTACACACAACTGTATGCAGAGTTCCCGAGAACAGCAAGGAGAAATAAGGAACTCTTAGATGAACAATGCAAAGAAGTAGAGGAAAACAACAGAATGGGAAAGACTGGAGACATCTTTAAGAAAATCAGAGATATCAAGGGAACATTTCATACAAAGATGGGCACAATAAACGACAGAAATGGTAAGGACCAGAAGCAGAAGATTTTAAGAGGTGGCAAGAACACACAGAAGAACTATACAAAAAAGATCTTAATGACCCAGATAACCACGATGGTGTGATCACTCACCTAGAGCCAGACATCCTGGAATTTGAAGTCAAGTGGGCCTTAGGAAACATTACTGTGAACAAAGCTAGTGGAGGTGATGGAATTCCAGTTGAGCTATTTCAAATTCTAAAGCTGATGCTGTTAAAATGTTGCAATCAATATGTTAGTAACTTTGGAAAATTCAGAAGTGGCCACCAGAATGGATAAAATCAGGTTTCATTCCAATCCCAAAATAGGGCAATGCCAAAGAATGTTCAAACTACCATACAATTGCGCTCATTTTTACATGCTAGCTTCCCTTGTAGCTCAGCTGGTAAAGAATCTGCCTGCAATATGGAAGACTTGGGTTCTATCCCTGGGTTGGGAAGATCCCCTTGAGAAGGGAAAGGCTACCCACTCCAGTATTCTGGCCTGGAGAATTCCATGGACTGTATAGTCCATGGATTCGCAAAGACTTGGACACGACTGAATGACTTTCACGTTCATGTTCAAAGTTATGCTTAAAATTCTTCAAGCTAGGCTTCAGCAGCTTCTGAAGTGAAAAGTTCCAGATATACAAGCTGGGCTTAGGAAAGAAGGAGGAACCAGGGATCTAATTGCCAATACTCATTGGATCCTAGAGAAAGCAATGGAATTTCAGAAAAACTACTTCTACTTCATTGACTATGTGAAAGCCTTTGAGTGCATGGAAAATTCTCAAAGATATGGGAAAGCCAGACCACCTTACCTGTCTCCTGAGAAACCTCTATGCAGATCAAGAAGCAACAATTAGAACTGGACATGGAACAACTGACTGGTTCCAAATTGAGAAAGGAGTACATCCAGGCTGTCTATTGTCTCCCTGCTTCTTTAACTTATATGTACAGTACAGGGTATTGAAAAGCAGAGAAATCACTTTGCCAGCAAAACTGCCAATAGTCAAAACTATGGTCTTCTCAGTAGTTATATATGGATGTGAGAGTTGATCCGTAAAGAAGCCTGAGGGCTGAAGAATTGCTGCTTTCAAATTATAGTACTGGAGAGGACTCTTCAGAGTCCTCTGGACAGCAAGGAGATCACACGAGTCAATCCTAAAGGAAATCAACTCTGAATATTCATTGGAAGTACTGATGCTGAAGCTCCAATACTTTGGCCACCTGATGGGAGGAGCCAGCTCATTGGAAAAGACCCTGATGCTGGGAAAGATTGAGGGCAGGAGAGAAAGGGGAGACAGAGGATGAGTGAGTGGTTAGATAGCATCACCGATTCAACGGATTAAATGTGAAGAAACTCCAGGAGACAGTGAAGGATAGGGAAGCCTGGCGTGCTGCAGTCTGCGGGGTCACAAAGATTCAGACATGACTTAGAGACTGAATGAGAGCAACATATTGTGCTCATGTAACTTATGTAATACTGGACATCAATGGTATTCAATTAAAAGAAATTAAAGCAAAAAAGTGGAGCAAATAGAAAGTTCAGACCCAAACAGATCTTTATAATGATTTAGCATAAGATAAAGATGAGGTTTCTTTCAATAAGGAAAGGACAGGCTATCAGCATAATTGACTTCTTTTTTAAGAAAAAATATGGTTGGATTCTCTTCTTTATTATTTACTTTAAAATAAACTTCAAAATGAATACATATTTAAATAAAACAATTAAAAGAGAATGTAGAATATTATTTTCACTGTTTCAGAATGGGAAAGACTTTTTACTCTTGATGGTGAAAGCAATGAAACAAGATATTGACAGATTTGTTTACATAGACAGTACAAATTTATGCTGTAAAAGTATCATTCTGAAATAATTAAAAGATGTCAAACTAGAATTTTTTTTGCAATAAAAGTACCTAAAGAGTTAATATTCTCTATATACAGCACTCTTAAAAATCAGGAATAAAACGAATAGTTTAACTGTTAAAAAAAAATGGCAAATTACACAAGCAATTTATCAGAGGCAATGCATGCATGCACGCTAAGTTGCTTCAGTTGTGTCCAACTCTGTGCAGCCCCATGGACAGCAGCTTACCAAGCTCTTCTGTTCACGGAATTCTCTAGGCAGGAGTACTGGAGTGGGTTGCCATTTCCTTCTCCAAAAGAGGCAATAAATATATGGAAAAAGTTAATACTCACTTACAAATGCAAAATGAGATATCTTCTCCCTTAACAGATTGGCGAAGGTTAAAAGGAGTAAAACTGCAGAGTGCTTATCAGAGTTTAAAGAAATGGTCACATTCATACTCCGTCGGGGTATTTAAAAAATGGAGGGCATTTTAGACCATCTCTACCAAAAGTCTTAAAATGCAAGCAAGCCCTTTGACAAAGTAATTCCACTTCTGGGAAGGAATTTATCCTAAGGAGATTAATTGGAGAACTTCAAGTTAAACATGTTGGGTTAAAAAAAAGAAAAAAAAGGTGTATCCTTGCCCCTCTCCTGAAACCACACTAGACTGAACAAAGTTAAAGAGAAGTGTAAAGTAACAAGGAGATGACAGTAGGGCAGAGTTGTCAACATAGCTTTGGAAGTTGAAAAAGGATGAATGAACAGAGAATGGCAAACTGAACACATGCATTTAATTTTGTACTCTTCCAAATATCCCATGAAAGCAACAGTGAAAGGATTGCTTAAAAGGACTTGAACCCAGAAGAGTGGGGAGAATGGGAGAAGAGAAAGGAGGAACACAAATTTGTAAGCTAGAAAGTCAATGGATGAGTCATAATTTACTTGGTGAATCTGAGAAAGCTGAGAACTCACCTGGTTTATACCACAGAATCTTCAAAGGACACAAGAATTGGAGGCCCCAGTTTCTCTGGAAGGACGTGGAGGAAGGAATGTATGTGAGTAACATAGGGAGGATTGTTTGAAAGCCACGTAAGAGGCAATTAGATCCCTATGCTTCCTCTTCAACCCTGTGTCACTGAGTTCCTGCCTCTCCCCTATACCAGCAGATGACTGAACGTTTATTCTCCTTGGAGAAGGCTGTTTGCGTTCCTTGACTTGTGGCTATATTATGCCAGTCTCTGCTGCCAAGGTCACACTGCCTCTTCCTCTTCTGTGTGAGTGTTCCTCTGCATAAGGATATTTATGATAGCATTTAAGTGAAAGTGTTAGTGGCTCAGCTGTGTCTGACCCTTTGCCACCCCATAGACTGTAGTCAGCCAGGCTCCTCCATCCATGGAGTTCTCCAGACAAAAATATTGGTGTGGGTTACCATTCCCTTCTCCAGGGAATCTTCCCCATCCAGGAAATGAACCCGGGTCTCCTGTATTGCAGGCAGATTCTTTACCGTGTGAGCCACCAGGAAAGCCCATGATAGGGGTTAGTTCAGTTCAGTCGCTCAGTCATGTCTGACTCTTTGCAACCCCATGAATCGCAGCAGCACGCCAGGCCTCCCTGTTCATCATCACTCCCAGAGTTCACTCAGACTCACGTCCATCAAGTCTGTGATGCCATCCAGCCATCTCATCCTCTGTCGTTCCCTTCTCCTCCTGCCCCCACTCCCTCTCAGCATCAGTCTTTTCCGATGACTCAACACTTCACATGAGGTGGCCAAAGTACTGGAGTTTCAGCTTTAGCATCATTCCTTCCAAAGAAATCCCAGGGCTGATCTCCTTCAGAATGGACTGGTTGGATCTCCTTGCAGTCCAAGGGACTCTCAAGAGTCTCCTCCAACACCACAGTTCAAAAGCATCATTTCTTCAGTGCTCAGCCTTCTTCACAGTCCCTCTCACATCCATACATGACCACAGGAAAAACCATAGCCTTGACTAGATGGACCTTAGTCAGCAAAGTAAGGTCTCTGCTTTTGAATATGCTATCTAGGTTGGTCATAACTTTTCTTCCAAGGATTAAGCGTCTTTTAATTTCATGGCTGCAGTCACCATCTGAGCACTCAGCCTTCTTTACAGTCCAAGTCTCACATCCATACATGACCACAGGAAAAACCATAGCCTTGACTAGATGGACCTTAGTTGGCAATGTCTCTGCTTTTGAATATGCTATCTAGGTTGGTCATAACTTTTCTTCCAAGGAGTAAGCGTCTTTTAATTTCATGGCTGCAATCACCATCTGCAGTGATTTTGGAGCCCAAAAAGATAAAGTCTGACACTGTTTCCACTGTTTCCCCATCTATCTGCCATGAAGTGATGGGACCGGATGCCATGATCTTAGTTTTCTGAATGTTGAGATTTAACTTTTTTACTCTCCACTTTCATTTTCATCAAGAGGCTTTTTAGTTCCTCTTCGCTTTCTGCCATAAGGGTGATGTCATCTACATATCTGAGGTTATTGATATTTCTCCCGGCAATCTTGATTCCAGCTTGTGTTTCTTCCAGTCCAGCATTTCTCATGATGTACTCTGCATAGAAGTTAAATAAGCAGAGTGACAATATACAGCCTTGATGTACTCCTTTTCCTATTTGGAACCAGTCTGTTGTTCCATGTCCAGTTCTAACTGTTGCTTCCTGGCCTGCATACAGATTTCTCAAGGGCAGGTCAGGTGGTCTGGTATTCCCATCTCTTTCCAAATTTTCCACAGTTTATTGTGATCCACACAGTCAAAGGCTTTGGCATAGTCAACAAAGCAGAAATAGATGTTTTTCTGGAACTCTGTTGCTTTTTTGATGATCCCGCAGCTGTAGGCAATTTGATCTCTGGTTCCTCTGCCTTTTCTAAAACCAGCTTGAACATCAGAAAGTTCACAGTTCACATATTGTTGAAGCCTGGCTTGGAGAATTTTGACTGTGTTGGCCTGCGCACACCACACAAGTGAGAGGAGCTACCCCACGTCCGAGGTCAAGGGCAACGGTCTGGAGGAGCCACCCCGTGTCCAAGGCCAGGGACAGCGGCCAGGGGTGGGTGCTGGGAAGATCAACCCACGTCCAAGGAGCGGTGGCTGCGCTGGCACAGGAAGGCCTAGAGGAGCTATTGCACGTTGAAGGTCAGGAGGGATGGTGGTAAGGAGATACCCTTCATCCAAGGTGAGGAGTGGCGGCTCAGCTTTGCTGGAGCAGCCGTGAGGAGATACCCCATGCCCAAGATAAGAGAAACCCAAGTAAGATGGTAGGTGTTGCAAGAGGGCATCAGAGGGCAGACACATTGAAACCATACTCACAGAAAACTAGTCAGTCTAATCACACTAGGACCACAGCCTTGTCTAATTCAATGAAACCAAGCCATGGCAGGGCAACCCAAGACAGGCGAGTCATGGTGGAGAGGTCTGACAGAATGTGGTCCACTGGATGGCAAACCACTTCAGTATTCTTGCCTTGAGAACCCCAGGTATAGTATGAAAAGGCAAAATGATAGGATACTGAAGGAGGAACTCCCCAGGTCAGTAGGTGCCCAATATGCTACTGGAGATCAGTGGAGAAATAACTCCAGAAAGAATGAAGGGATGGAGCCAAAGCAAAAACAATCACTACATTAATTAGGTTAAAGAGGTGTAATTATTCTAATCACCTCCATTTTGTCAAAGAAGAAATTGAATACCAAGAAGTATGAATGCGTCATAAAGCTAGTCTATTGAGTGATACTATGGCAAAGCCAGGATTAGAAACCAGTTCTCCTGTGCTTCACATAACACTTTTTCTTACCACCCAAACATGCATATCATCAGGTAAGCAAACTCTTTGCCAGATTAGAGTGCCAACTCTGCATTCTATAGAGAAAATCTATTGTCAGTGATTTTTGACAATGAGATGAGAGGAAAGGGAAGCCAGAGCAGTGGGAACCATGCTTAGGACTCAGGATAGCTAGAGCTGCAAGTTCAGGAAGTAACTGGTGAGTCATTTCCATTTCTTTTTTTTTTCCTATTTAACATTGTAGCTTTTATTTGACCCAGGATTTACAAAATCAAAGCAAAAAGACGGGAAGGTTCTTTGAGAGTAAGGAATGCTGTTGCTATCTTCACAGGACCATTATACAGTTTTGTATGGTGTCAGCTTCTTTTCCAGACTCTGTTCTCTTTACCTTGATGTATAATTGTATTATTTACAATTTACCATTTCCTCTTTACTATATATGATAGAATACAAGCAAAGGGTTTTCATAAACGGCATGTCCTCTGGAAGTACAATCCGAAGGCTAACTCATTCTCAGTACCACACTTGTTTACACAATTCCTTCCCCTTTCTTTTTTCTACTTTTGCTAAACACACACACACACACACACACACACACACACACAAACACCCCCTCCTCAAAACAAAACAAACAAACAAAATCCCTGGGAACTTCCCTGTGGCTAAGACTTTGCACTGGCAATGGAGAGGTCCTGCGTTCAATCTCTGGACAGGGAAATAGATCCCACATGCTGCACCTCAGACTCCCATGAAGCCAAATAATAAATAAATAAATACTTAAAAAAAAAAGTAAACAGCAATGAAGAACATAAAAGCACCTGGGTTTTTATCAGCATAATATAGTAGTTAAAGTTTACTTATTTTCCATTTAGTTTTTAATAAATATTAAACATTTTTTCTAATAATGCAAGATATAAAAATATAAAATAAGTTGACAGCTAACTTGCCAGAGACTGAAACACATCAAATGTTAGATATGAATAACTAATTCTAAAGTACATTAATAAAAGTTTTAAATAACTAGAATCAAGTAGTTAGAATGTATGATTTACAGTAAAAGTCAAAGCATAATACAGTAAATTTTACTTCTTTTCCATTTTGTTTTTAGTAAATATTAAATTTTAAATATTTTTGTAATAATGGAGGATATAAAAACATAAAGTAAGTTGATAGTTAACTTGCCAGAGAGACTGAAACACATCAAAAGCTAGATATGAATTCTAAAGTACATTAATAAAACAGTTTTAAATAACTACAACCTTCAGCCTTCAACTACTTAGAATGTATGATTTAGAGTAAAAGTCAAAGATTATTGATGCTATGTTATAAGCTTCCATGTTTTGGGAAAGAAATATGTAAAGGGAGATAACATTCAGCCCTGGTGGTATTTCATTCCAAGAGATATTGAATCAAATTAGCAACCACAACCATAGCTTATTGTTTTTGTCTCCCCACAAGCTAAAAAGTGGGGGAATGTAGAAAGTGACTGCTATTATGTATGGGCTTTTTTAAAGGGTGATGAAAATATTCTAAAACTGTGGCAATGGTTTTATAAGTTTTTAAATATACCATATAAACTACTGTATTGTACTGTATTTAAAAGGGTGAGTTTTATGGCACATGAATTCACTCAATAATTTTGTTTTTTCTACACACCCAAGGACACATGGGAAAAAAATCTGTGAAGAAAAAAGAAATTGAATACCACCACGGCCCAGGGAAAGTAAGGAGGGTGGTAGCAGGAGGACAGAAGAAAGGAAGGAGAGGGACATGCATTGCTGACTAGTTCTCCCTTCCTCCATTCAGTATACATGTGCACACACTTGCACACGTATGCATGCACACACGTGCACATGTATGCATGCACACACATGCACACACACACACACACTGTGATAACCAGTGACAAGCAACTGGCTGCTTTATGTTATGGATAAAACCATAATTGCTTTGTTTCTTGAAAAGGTCACCTCCTGTTGTAAATGTTGCCCTAGCTTGCTAAATAGTTGGTATTTGTTGATGAAGTTTTTCCTTCTACTCTTGCTTTTTGATTTTTAAAAGCAAATTTTAATAACGAGTATACAGGCTGTCACATCTTCTCTTTTGTAATTTAAGTCATGATGTATGGTATCTGTAAAGTCATATTCATTTTATTCTGCTGCTTCTGAATCTTTCTCATTGTAAGTATTATGGTTACCTTGTCAAGTCAAGTAAGTATTTCACAAGTCTTACAGGGTTGAACTCTTACAGTCCACGCCTTTTAGGAGTTCTCTTGGCTTTGTTCTTTTTAAGCCTTCTTATTAACTCATAGGGTTTCCCAAGTGGCACTAGTAATAAAGAACTCATCTGCCAATGCAAGAGTCTAAGAGACTTGATGGATGGGAAGATCCCCAGGAGGAGGGCATGACAACCCACTCCCATATTCTTCTAGAGAATCCCACAGACAGAGGAGCCTGACAGGCTACAGTCCATAGTGTTGCAAAAACTAGGACACAACTAAACCAACTCAGCATGGCACACACTGACTCATAGACACAAGCAGCTTAATTTCAACAAAAAGATGATAGACCTCTACACTTTTATATAGAAGTAGAGAGATTCTGAAAACTAAGTTTCTTTCTTTGTAGCTGAATTTTATTAACCGGCAATAAGTCACTGTTTCAAAGCTTTAGTCATTTGCCCAACTTTTTATTGCCTGTATATTATATTCTGGGAAGTAGAATCAAAGTCAGGAATTATCAATTACATAGTCTGAATACAAATGTTAAATAGTCTGAATTGATAGGAAGACTGTCCTCTTGGAAAAGAAAAGCAGTCTCCTTAAGAGAGAGATGGAGAGATAGCTATTGCCCCCCTTTTTCTAATTGTATCTTGTCTTTTCTCTTTATGGAAGACCTGAAAGTGCAAGCCTGAGTCTCACCTTGTGGCTTATCAGCATCATGGGCTGCACCTGTAGCTCCATTCATATTTTTCCTTGCTGTGGACTGCTCACTGCAAGGTGTCTGGCCACGGCTCTCCATCACTGAAACACGAAAAGCACCAAATGATGGTCTTTTCACATTAGATCTTGAAGTACAGTCTTAAGGAAATAGATGTAAAGTGGTGTTTTCGTCTCTCTGTGTAAAACGATAATATGCTTTTGCTATTATCAATCATACTTTCCTCTGAAGTTTCAGATAATATTTCAGTAGGTAGGTCTTCTCATGGAGAAATACTGGAAAGGCTCCAGTTCAGTTCAGTTCAGTTCAGTTGCTCAGTCGTGTCCGACTCTTTGTGACCCCATGAATCGCAGCACGCCAGGCCTCCCTGTTCATCACCATCTCTTGGAGTTCACTCAGACTCACGTCCATTGAGTCTGTGATGCCATCCAGCCATCTCATCCTCGGTCGTCCCCTTCTCCTCCTGCCCCCAATTCCTCCCAGCATCAGAGTCTTTTCCAAT
>SJYC01083185.1:0-18989 GCA_006408675.1 Madoqua kirkii
GAAGCCCCTTCTTATATGAAAATAGGGGCTAATAATGGTTCCTATGTCATAGGATAGCATGAGTAGTGAATGAATTACTAAAATTAAAGCCTTTGAAACAGTGTCAGGCACTTAGCAGTTGACAGGTTATGAGGTTCTTTCAAAACACATGTAAGGCCGTTGGGGAGCGGGGGGCCCTCTCTGAAAGCTGGGCAAGCTGAGGCCCCAGGAAGCTTGTATACACCGACTCCTTGGCTACCAGCTGCTTCCTTCAACTCTACCCTCGCCTTCTTCACAGCCCTTGGTCTCACCCTGGTTAGTGCCAGCACAGGCTGGCTTCAGGGAGCTCTGTGTTACAGGCTCCAGCAGAGCTGGAAACACCAATGTGTGTGTGTGTATATGTGTATGTCTTCTACATCCCAGCGGTTTCGAATGGCAGGAGCTCAAGGAGAAAGTCGATGCTTCAGCCCGAGTGCACAGCCAGGAGCTCTGGGCCCATCGGGTGGCCTGGCTCGGGACAGAAGCTTTGGGGTGCGTATAGTACACCCTGAGCCTTCCCCTTTCTCATCGCAGCTAGAATGAGGCCCCGTTCACGCAGCCTGGGTCTCTCTCACCATACAGACAATGCAAAGCTGGCTCTCTCCTGCCCGTGGCATCTTCTACAGCCCTGGGGACATACAGGCGGCTTAATCCTGATCCTATCGGGGAGCATCTCTCTGTCCTTAGTTCCTTGCCCCTCAAAACCTGTGATAAGGGATAAGGCAGTTGCAGTCTGAGAAAGAGAGAGAGACAGGAAGAAATGTCCCACAGAAGAATAAGGAAACAAAAGGACATCAACATGTGGATCAGAAGAAAGGCTCAAATTCCCCGGATCTAAAGTCAAGGTTGGGAAAGAGAGGAGGCGATTATAATCTCTGCCTTTTTGGTTAAAAAAAAAAGAAAACCCACATTGAGAGTTGGTTCCTAGAGCTGTGAGTTCATGTGGCAGAAAGTGTGAGAGACTGGGGGCTGGTGTGTGGCTACCATAAGGACATTCATGTCGCTAGTGCCGAGGGAAGAAGGAAGCACAAAGTGGAACTCTCCAAGCGTGTTTTACTGATAGAGGGAAATCAAACACAGACAACCGCCCTGGCCACGGCGGCATGGTGCTAGGAAGGCACCAGTGGGATTCCGAGTGTATGCAGGAGAACACACTCTGATTCTGGACCACAGGACATTGCGCTGGGTTTGCGGCCAGGAAGCAGAGGCGCTCACTGTCTCCCTCTCTTTTTCAACCCTGCCTTTAGATCCATGGAAAGCTGCACCCTCCCTCTTGGTCTACATGTTCATTCGTCATTAATGCAACAGCTATTACAGCCACTCTGAGAGGCAGGCACGAGGGAAACAAAGTAAGATGACAGCCCCGGACTCCAGGAGCCCCTGGTCTGGAGGGGAAAGCAGAGAGACCTTCAGAGAAAGTGTGTCCATGGCAGAGAGAGATGCCAGAATGGCATGGGTGTGCTCATGTGCCATCCAGTCATGGGGACTCCACGCCAAAGAACCAGAAGCTCGGTGAGAGCACTCAGAGTCACAAAAGATGTGCGATTTTAGAATGCAAAGCCTGTGACATACTTGCACCCATTAACAGCCCTCTGTGAAAGAGGACTCTAGCCCACCACGCTCCTCTGTCCCTGGGATTTTTCAGGCAAGAATACTGGAATGGGTTGCCATTGCCTCCTCCAGTGGATCTTCCTGACCTGGGGATTGAACCCATCTGGATTGCAGGCGGGTTCTTTACTGATGAGCCACCAGGGAAGGCACTGTGGGCTTAGGACATGCTATGCTTTTACAGACAAGTTAGTTATGGCATCAAAACGTTGAAAGGAAGTGGGGCATCAGTTCACAGTGGTTTCTTCCAGTGGAAACCCTTTTAGTTTTTATGTATTAGTGGTTGGGTGAATAGGTATGGGAGACCCCGATGGTTGTTCAGACAAAGTCTGTCCCGTTTTCTCCCTTGCTAATAGAACCTTGGTTTGTTTGGTGGCAACGTGCTCAGCCTCAGGGAATAAATTATGATTAGAACCATCCAACTAGAGCAATCTGTTTTCTTTCACAATTGACTGGTACTTTATGACGTGGTTCTGGCCGATGAGATGTAAGAGGATCTGTGACGGAGGGATATTGGGAAATACCAACCTCTAGATAAAACAGTCGGCCACAGGAGAGTAAGGCCTTTTGCCTCTTCCTTGCTTCCTAAGTTACATGCTGACATATGAAGATGATGTATGAGGCTGCAGCAGCCATTTTGAGACCATGAGGCAGAAAACCCAAGGACAGAGCCATGGAGGGGCCTTGTTAAGTTGCTGAACCAATATTGCAACTGCCCACAGCTTACTTAAAGTAAGCTATCAATGTACTCACGGCAAAGGCCACTGTTAGGCAGATTATTTTTTTCTATTGTACTGAAATATCCTAACTGTTACTTCATGCTGATGATGGGAATTGGGCACCAGAGTGGTCAATAAGTTGAAAACATGTACTGTGAGTTCTGTAAGATGGTAAAGTACAAATTGTTCTCTGCTTAGGTGGAGTGCTGAGCTTTACTGACACCAAATCTATTTGTAGATTGATTAATATCTATTGCCTTCCATTGTGACACAGCCCAGGACAGTAGAGAGTTCAATGGAGTGGTGTGCAGAGAGCTCAGTTTAGGTCCCAGCTCTGTGATCTAGGACCCCAGGTCCATCTCTTCACAGAAGGAACAAAAAGGGTTGAATAGATTCAGGGTCCCCTGACATTCAACCTGGCAGTGGGCCAGGACAAATTTTCCAGACTGCAGATTTATCACTGAAAACCTTTACTTCTTCAAATCTATAAAATTCATCTTTAAATAAAATGTCTTTAATGTGAATTAATGTTTTATTTCAGTGATAAATGAATGGGAAAGAGTTTAAATAGATTTCCACTGTTTATTGAAGAATTAATAAATATATATTACATCTATATAATTTTAATTGATCCATAGTGGAAAATTTAGAGAGCTTACCCCTCCTTGGTATAGTTTGTGTTGGGAAACATGGAACTAGATGGATCTTTAAGATTCTTTCCAGCACTAACATTCTAAGTAGAAAATGCGCGGAGTTCTTTGCTAATATAGTGAGTCAAAATGGTGACCTCCACTGGTGGGTTCTAGTTTCAGGGGCCAGGGCAAAAGCACTCAGAATAGGCACTGGCATGGCATCCCGCTTCCTGCTGCTTGTTCAAGCCCACACTGCCGTGCTAGGTCAGGGAACTTTTGCCAGTATCATGCTTTACTCATGACCCTGAATGAAAATCTGAACACATTGTTCTGTGGAAGTAAGGCAGAAAGCTCCAGTTTCAGAATCCTGTCAGATCTTGGCCTGTGGAAAGTCATTTCTCGGGCCCTTCTCACTGTCGTTTTAATGGAACAGGATCAATGGTGAGGGTCAGATTGTCAAATAATGGAGCACTGTCTACTGAGCTCTGCTTTAGGCTATGTGAAGACATGAGCTTTCTTCTCTAGGCTATCTGCATATGCATCCTTTAAAGAAGTCAGCACTATGAGAAGCCCAATCCCATTTTTTTTTTCTGGACAAGAGGAAAGCAGTTGATGGCTCCATAAGTGGAATTATTAATTTGCTCTGGAGTGAGGCTGTTCTCTGATTTGCTTAAAGCAGACGTGATGAGCATACCTTAGTGAATGTTGAGGCTTTTCCCTTTCAGGGTGGACATAGAGAGGCTCTTGGACTGAAGTGTCTTGACTCAAAACTACTGCTTAGTTTTGGAAACAGAACCCAATATTCTCAATGTCATCCCATGATAGCTAATGGGTATCTTTTCTCACTGAGTCAAGGATTCAGCACAACTTGATGCTTTATCACAGGATCATGAGCAATCAGCCAATCTGTAGTCCCAGTGAGTTCACTGCCTTCTTTATCCCAGGGCCAGCTTGATAGAAGATATCCTATCAGTTTTGCTGCTTATTGGTCTGCCCCTCATTCATAAGATGAGTAAGAAGACAATGCCAGTTGAATACACGTGCTCCTGTTTTGGGGTGAGAGAAAAGGGAACTGGATCAGAAATTGAGCTAGACTCAAAGAATGTTGCAGGTAGAGAAGGTCAGCACCATCTTTCTATGGGGGAAAGATTGCCTAAGAGTGAAACTAGTGCCGAGGAAAGCAATGAGATGGAGAAAAGGAGATAGATTCTGAATTGGAACTCCCAGATCCAGACAAAGCCTTTTATTTATCAGGTCTGTAAACCAATAAATCCTCTTTTCCATTGAAGAACAAGACAAAATCAAGTGAACCTAAGATGTGGTCCTGAAAGTTTAACTTCTTTAGCAGGAAGATAGGTAACAAGGAACGTCTCGGAATTTTCAAAAAGGTCAGTTACAGCAAGGCCTCAGATGCAGGCTCAGAGACTGAGAAAAAAATAATGATGATAATAAAAGTGCTTTGGTGGTACAAAGTGCTTCATAGTTTGTAGAACATCATCAGCTCTCAAGAGCACACAATATGTACTCCAAATGCAGTTTCAGTGCTGCAGAGCACCGTGGAACTATTAGGCCTTTGATCTGAGTATTGTAGGTTTATGAATGCAATCTAGGGTGGTGTTCCTTTGGGCATCTCACTCAATTGCCACAATATTCCTATGTGGTTGGTAGGTCAAATATTGTTATTTATCATTGTCCCTATTTCTATTACAAAGAAATAAAATTACAAAGCTAGTAAGTGGTAGAATTGGGGACGAAACACAAAACATATGACTCCAAGTTCAGTGCTCTTTCCACTACAGTATCATCTAATTATCGCTCCAATCATTCATCCATTCAGTCATCCATCTCTCCATCCATCCTTCTATTATATTCATTCATCCATCTATCCGTTCATCTTTTTAACAAATACTCAGTGGGCTCTTATGTGACAGACATTGTTCTGAGTTCTGAAGATAAAAAAAAAAAAAATCAAAAAACCTGTAATCTTGGTACCTAGGCTTCTCCAGGCTTTGAGGACAAATGAGGTCATACTAGAATGTATATTTGTGTTAGTCAGGGTTCTCCAGAGAAACAGAATCAATATATATATATATATACACACACATATATACATATATATATGTACATACACACACACACACACACACACACACACACACACACAGAAAAACGTACAGAGAGAGAGACAAACAGGCAGAGAGATGGAGACAGAGAAAAGCACACAGAAAGAAAGATGAGAGAAACTGATTTGTTTTAAGAAACTGGCTCAGGTGATTACGGGGGCTGCTGAGTCCCAAATCTGCAGAGTGGGCTGGCAGGCTGGAGACCCAGGGAGGAGCTGCTGCTGCAGTTCAAGTTCCAGGGCCATCAAGCTGAGGACTCAGAGAAAAAACAATGTTGCAGTGCAGATCTAAAGGCCATCTGCAGGCAGAATTTTCTCTTACTGGGGTAGACCAGTCTTTTGTTCCATTCAGGCCTTTGACTGATCAGATAAGACCCATCCACATATCATGGAAAGCAGTTCTGCTTTACTCAAAGTCCACTGATTTAAATAATAATCTCATTCAAAAACACCCTCACAGAAACATCCAGATTAAGCTTTGACCAAATACCTGGGCACTGTCCTAGTTCACACGTTAGATTATCCATCTCACTATCTAAGGGGCAGCAATGCATTATTTTGATCCAAAAGGCTACAAAAATTTTCCCCAAATATTTTTGGGAATGCCCAGAATGAGCCTTAACTGTGTATGGGAACAAGTCCTTTCCTTGGGGACTTTGCTCCAGGGCTTCCCAGAGGACACAACCTTTCTGAGGGCCATGCTCACATCCAAGGATTCAGCACACAGGAGTTCTTTCCTGATGGTGCCAAACCTGACATGGTAGAATGTCAAAGCTGCACTGAAATCTGGGGTGAAGAGAGATGGGGGAAGGATGACCTCTTTCCTAAATTGGTTGGCTATTTATCCTTTGAGTTCTGGACAGCTTGGTCCTTGTCTGGCTTGTTGACTTTTCCTCAAAATGAACTGATTGCTTTCACTTAAAACAAATGACCACAAACCTCAAAAAGACACTCTAACCACATGGCAAGCCTCCCTAGGCAGTTTGTTCTTTGCCTTTTGATAAAACTATTTTATACTCTCCTCTTTTTTTCAAACCCTATATATTTTCCTCACTTGCCTCAAGCTTATGAGCTCAGCAATAATTACACAGGACCTCTATTTTTTTCAACACCAAACCAACTAATTTACCTGCTCTGATCTCCATGTTACCAAGTTACCAAATCCAGTGGACATGCCTCTAATGTCATCTTGTCTGCTCTCTCAGGAGTATGTGGCACAATTGGCTCCTCCTTGATTGTTTATTTTATCTATTTTATAAAATAAATAAAAATATACTATTTTATTAATTTCTATTTTTAAGTTGCACTGTGTGGCATGCAGGATCTTATTTCCTCAACCAGGGATCAAACCTGTGCCCCCTGCATTGGGAGCATGGAGTCTTAACCACTGGACTACCAGGGAAGCCCCTCCTCCTGGCTTCCACGTCACTTTTGCCTTTTGTCCTGCACACAGCCTCTATGAAGAGAACTCCAGGGTTTAGTCTGAGGTATTCCCTTCCCTGGTGGTTCAGATGGCAACAAATCCACCTGCAATGCAAGAGACCTGGGTTCGATCCCTGAGTCAGAAAGATCCCCTGGAGAAGGGGATGGTTACGCACTCCAATATTCTTGCCTGGAGAATTCCATGGACAGAGGAGCCTGACAGGCTATAGTCCATGGGATCACAGAATCAGACACAACTGAGTGACTAACGCTTCCACTTCCATTCTTTTCTTAATCTACACTCATACTCCTTAGGTCATCTCATCCAGTAACACGATTTTCTGTGCTCAACCATCTATATTCAAGATTTCCATTTCCACCCTAGACCTCTCCCCTGCACTCCAGGCTCATCTTTCTACCTGCCCAGCTGTGTTCATTTAGTTCCTCCAAGAAGCAGACTGGATTGGACATGAGCTGGGGAGCAGCTGTGAAGTAAAGCAGGTAGGAAGCTGGAGAAGGCAGGAAGAGGCTCCAGACAGTGATGCTTTTCTGACACTGGTGGAGGCTGTCTCTTATACACATCTTAGATGTTCCCACATCTTGCAGGAGTGGTCCTGCCTTCATCACCCACTGTATTCTGTCGTTGCCTGAGAGCGGCCTATGGGACTTGTGGCCTCAGTGTGCAGTGAAGCAGCTGAGACCAGCAGTCAATTTTGCTTCCAGCAGCAAGAGATTTAAGAGATCTTAACTTCCCTGGTGGTCCAGTGGTTAAGAATACACCTTGCAGTGCAGGGGACATGGGTTCAATCCCTAGTAGGGGAACTAAGATTCCACACGCCACGGGGCAAGTAAATGCATGCACCGCAGCTACTGAGCCCACGTGCCACAACTAGAGCGTCCTTGTGCCACAGTGGAAGATCCACATGGAGCAATGAAGATCCTGAGTGCTGCAACAAAGACCGGACTCAGCCAAATAAATCAACATTTTAAAAAGAGAGAGATCCATGGTGCATTTTCATGGTCCCAATATTAGCTGAAGTTTCCTCTTGAATCTCTAATAAACATCTCAAACTTAGCACAGAATAAAATGTTACTCTTTTTTTCACCACATATGTGTTCCCCTTAGGTGTTCATCATCTTGATAAATGACCTTACTTTCCCCCAGATGCTAAATCCAAACACCTAGGACTCATCCTTGCTTTAAAAAAAAAAAAATCCCTCACTCTCTACATTCAATCCGCAAGCGAGTCCTGTTGGATTTACCTCCGGCCCCCCCACCACCAAATCTTGAATCCATTACTTTTCTCCATCTCCGCAGATATGACCTTACTCCGGGCCTCCGTCCTTTCTTATCTGGTCTCCTAAATCACCTCGCCACTATCATCCTTGCCACCTTACAGCTGATTCTGCACAACAACCAAAGCGATCCTTCACAAAGTAGCTCAGAACATGTCACAGGCCTTTGCTTCTGTGGTCTCCGATTTGAAAGAATTGCTCTAAAGTCCAAGTACATTTCCTTGGTCTACAATGCCCTGTGTCATCTGTCTCCCAGTACTTCCCCAGGCTCATTAGGATCCAGGTGCACACATCTCCTCTCTATTCCTTGGACACATCCCCACCCTCTCCAGAGCCTTTGCATATGCTTTCCCTAGATCTTCCTATCACTTACTTCTTCTCATTCTTTGTTGTTGTTTAGTCGCCTCAGTTGTGTCTGACTCTTTTATGACCCCATGGACTGTGGCCCGCCAGGCTCCTCTGTCCTTGGGATTTCCCAGGCAAGAATACTGGAGCGGGTTGCCATTTCCTCCTCCAGGGGATCTTCCGGACCCAGGGACTGAACTCGTGTCTCCTCCTTGGCAGGCAGATTCTTTACCACTGAACCACCTGGGAAGCCATCTCATTCTTTAGAGATCGTGTTATGGCCTTCTTAGCCTTTCTCTGATCACCTTTTTAAAAGTAGACCTCCTATAAGTTATGCATTAGCAGAGAAGAATGTTTATTACTTTCATAGCCTGTATCACATTCTGCAATTACCTTGTCCCTTTATCTCGTTTATCTGTCTCCCCTTCCAAGTAAATCTAAGCCCTATAAGAACAGGAACCTTGTCTATCTTATTTAATGCTGTTTCCCCAATGCTTAGCACAAATCTGGAAACAATAGTAGAAGCATGTTGGTTCTTTGTTGACTGCTAAGTGAATGAGCCTTCAGGCATTATCAATGGTTGTTTTAGTTAGAAATAGGTTTTGCTGCCTTCAACAGTGGCTTAGCCAAATTGTGATTTGTTTTTCTTTTTCATGGAACAAACAATTTCAGAGGTAGTCAGTCAGTTTGGGACTGTAGCATGGTTCCACAATACCACCAGCAATGGAGATGCTTTTAGGCTTTCATTTTACTTATTTATTTGAGTGTGTGGCTTTACTCCCATGTCTTGTCTCATGGTCACAAGATGGCTGCTGTGCCATCTGTGTAATATCTGTGTGTCAGGTAAGAAACAGGGGGAGGTCAAAGACCAAAAGGTGTAAGTTCAAAGAGTCTTCCTCCTTAAGGAGCTATCATAGGCTGAGCTTCCCAGGATTCAGACTCTTGGATGAAGATTAGCATGTAGATTTATTAGCGGGAATTTTTAGGATCAGGCTTCCCAGGTGGCACAGTAGTAAAGAATCTGTCTGCAATGCAGGAGGCACAAGTTCGATCCCTGGGTCAGGAATATCCCCTGGAGGAGGAAATGGCAACCCACTCCAGTATTCTTGCCTGGAGAATTCCATGGACAGAGGAGCCTGGTGGGTTACAGTCCATGGGGTCACAAAAGAGCTGGACATCACTGAGCAACTAAACACAACAAAACCAACTCTTAGCATCAACAGATGGAGAAGGTGTGGAAGGAGAAAAAAGTGGGCAGAGGGAGAAGTTGGGCCATGATGCATTCACGATGATGGTCTCAACCAATCCCATTGGGAGCTACAGAGCTTGATGGCCCTCTGGAGTTGATTCCCACTGGGGTGAAGGGACCAGACTTCACACTGAAAAGTCATTGGTGGCTAGCATCCTGGGAAGATGATTTCTTCAGCTGAGGCAATCCATGCACCTGCTAACAGCCAACAGATGTCTGCCAACAGTTTTTCCAACAGCCAAAACAAGAAGTTCTTTATTCCTGAAGGGAGGTCTAGGGGTGAACCACAGAGTCTCCCATATAAGCTTTCCTGGAAGCCCCAGATAATGACTTCTACTTATATCTCAATGACCAGAACTATGGCATGTAGCTACCGTTAGCTCCGTGGTCGCTGGGAAAGGTAGACTTTTAGGTGTGCATATTGCCACCATGAACAAAATGAAGGTTCTGTTAATAAGAAATAGGGGAGCATATGTAAGATATTTAGATAGACCACCGGCAGCCTTTGCCATGGTAGAACATATGCCATATCCTCTTTTCCATTTCCCTGTCTCCCTTCTCTCTATGCTCCTAGTGCTTTGGCATTAAACATAAATAAACAAGCAAACCAAACAACCCAAACAAACAAATGTGAATGAATCTCCTTTCTTTTTGATTAGCTAAAACACAAAAGCTCCCATGCATATGAAAGGCAATGTATATCATCTCGCAAGGAAGATGGTTGCAGCCATGTTAAAGAGATCTTCATTTTCACTGGGATTCGTTGAGATAAAGAAATTTGGACTCTGCCCCCAGGAAACTCACAATATAATAAGGAAAGAGACTAATACAAGACAATCTGATATAACATAATGACCTAAGTGGAGGAGAGGAAAAGTTCTAAAGACAAAGGGAACTGAAAGGAGGAACACCTTGCTCTGTGTCAAGGAGTTAGGGATCCAGCAGCTAAGAGATACTGGAGACATCATAAGGAGAGAATAACAGATATTCTCCAGACACCAGAGTGGCAGGCAGCTGGGTGAGTGGCAATATACAATCCAAGCTGGGGAGACTGAGCACAGGGCATCCACAATCTAAGCCTGGGGCAGACAGAATGTGGGATAGGATCGGAGAACTGCAGTAAGGTCCCCTACATATGAACCTTCAAGTTGGGAACTTTTAAAGATCCGTGTCCCCATGTGTAATCATGTAAGTTAGTTCATGTGTCCGGCGGACTTTATTATAACAAGTGGTTGAGCTCTTGTGCATTTTACTGTGGAATACTATATAGAGTACAGTATCTTTATTTCAAGCCCAGGATGTCCTGAAACAAGTGTGAGAGCGGCAGTCACGGAGCTGGTACTACTAGCAGCTCCTATACGCCAGCTGTTGCACTGTACTACTGCACTTTTCAAGGTACTGCACTGTAAGATTAAAAGTGTTTTCTGTATTTTCTGTGTTTGCTCTTTAGGTATTATTTGTGTGAAAATATTATAAACCTATTACAATACAGTACTATATAGCTGACTGTGATAGCTGAGTACCTAAGCTAACTTGTTGATCTTACGAATGCGCTCTCAAAACGGAACTCGCTCGTATGTAGGGGTTTTTATGTACAGCAAAAACAGTGCTAGCCAAGGAACCAGAGTCCCTCCCCTGGCTCCTCACTCTTCTGCCCAGGTCCAGAGATGCTCTTCTGGGCAGGTCTCCAAGCTAAGGCAAGTAGGGCCTCTGGCAGAATTGCTGAGAGGGAGGGGGAAAGGAGGCTTGTAGCCAATGGTGGCTGGGTAATGACTATGAATTAATTACATTTACACAAACAGCCCTTTCACAATTGTCTAGACAGCAAATAGAGAAGGGAGCTCAGTGGAAAACATCAATTGTGCCCACGCACCTAACTGCTCCACTAACATGAAAGCAGCAGCAGTTGGAGGTACTTAAGGCAGCATGGTATGACAGAAAAGGCTCTGGGTTTGAATTACAGCTATTGCATTTCCTAAATGCATAGTCACACCTTCTTTGAGCCTTGTTTCCCCCATCTTTCAAATGAGATGCAACGGACCCTGTTGGTTGCCTACCCCATGACTATTTACCTTCTGTATCCCTTCTTACCAAACCTCACTATCATTCAAGAATCCCCCTTGTTCAAGGAGGTCATGTGTTTCAAATCATCCTGCAACCCTGTCCTCAGAAGGCAGAGAACTCATGATTCGACTAACTTAAATATGGTGGTTCAGCCTCTTTGGTACTGATTGGTTAGACATGAGCATGTGACTTAATTCTGGCCAGTGATCTATGAGGGAAAGTCTGTTGAAGCATTCTGGACAATATTTAGATAAGAAAGAGAGATGTATGAAGATAAAAATCTCTCTGTGTCTATTAGACTTTGTGGTATCAGCAAATGACTGCCAGAGGCAATTTCATGAGGCATTCTCACCAAGGACACTATGCCAAGAATGCAGAGAGAAAGATGCAAGAAACATGAGACCAACCCCAGAACATTCCCACTTTGGATTTCCTTATTACATGAGGTAATACATCCTCTGTTGTTTCAATCTGATGCAATAAGTCTTTCTGTTATTTGCAGCTAAAGGCCATCCAATTGACACCAAGGCTATCTGCCACAATAAGGGTTAAACACAGTGACATGTGAAAACAAACACCAACCCAAAGTCAATACACTAGGCCCATAATATATAATATATACTGAGGTTAAAGCATCTGCCTGCAATGCGGGAGACCTGGGTTCGATCCCTGGGTCGGGAAGATCCCCTGGAGAAGGAAATGGCAACCCACTCCAGTACTCTTGCCTGCAGAATCCCATGGGCAGAGGAGCCTGGTGGGCTACAGTCCACGGGGTCGCAGAGTCGGACATGACTGAGCGACTTCCCTTTCACTTTCAGGCCCATTACACACACACACACACACACACACACACACACACACACACACACACATTGAATTCCATTGTGCCATACTCTCTCTCAAAATCCTCATTATTCATGTGAAAATGCTTTTTTTTTTTTTTAAATTTGAAAAATTTCTTGTCTTTAGCGCTGTCTGGTTTTCACTATTGTCCAGTCAATCCAGTATTTGATCTACCCCCTAACTGCTTCCAAGTGCTGGTCCAGAAATGGTCCCCTGAGTATATCTCTCAGTCAAAACCCACAATGTGGGACTCTGGGCAGAATGACAGAGCCTCTGATTTAGGGCTTAGGGATAATTCCTCCTGGAAAGAATCAAGACATCTTAAAAGGCAGTGTACATTTTTAGAAAACATGAGTTAGGAAAATTGGAATTAACTTTATTTGGAAATTGGTCTCACAGAAGTTAGGGACCTCCAAAAGGATCTTAGAATTGACCATTTCAGGATTCTTGTATTGCATGGCCAATTGGGGAATTAGTGCACAGACTCCAGATGAAACCATTCAACAGCACAAAAGCAATGTACAGTATAAATATTCCTATTTCCTAACTACTTGTCAGCTATTTCCAGTGTGTAAATATTTACACATTTTCCTCTCCCCCTGTGGAAAGCAGTACTCACATATATGAACATAAATATTTTGGTGTATGTAAATATTTACTCACACGAGCAATATATTTCTTTTTCTAGTCTCCCTTGTAAGTTCTTTAATAACAGAACAATCCCTGATTACAAATAAGTTTTGATCTTGAAACTGTCCTGGAATATTCTTCAAATGAGAGGCATTTTATGGTGGTATGGTTAATTGCTGGTCAGCCAGAACAACTGGGGTTGAACCTGAATTCAACATCCTGCTAGCTGTGTGACCTTTGGTAAGTCGTTAGCCTTTCTGAGACCTGCATTTCCTGATCTAGAATAAGATGAGGGTGATAAAAGAATCTACCTCATAGGATTGTTGAGAATCTTAAATGATTTAATGCATATAAAATGCTTCAAAGAGTATCTAGCACATTGAAATCTTTAATAAATAAATATTAAATCTTATTACTGCCAATCACAAAAAATAAATATTTCATCATTTTTTAAACATATTACTATGGATATAAATGGGCTTCTCTGGTGGCTCAGTGGTAAAGAGTTCTCACCTTCCAATGCAGGAGCCTCAGGAGATGTATGGTCAACCCCTGGATCAGGAAGATCCCCTGGAGAAAGGCCTGGCAACACATTCCAGTATTCTTGCCTGTAAATCCCATGAACAGAGGAGCCTGGTGGGCTGCAGTCTGTGGGGTCGCAAAGAGTCAGGCACGACTGAAGGGACTCAGCATGCACGTACCTTGTGGCAAGGGCTCAGGGGTCTTGTTGTTGTTAAGTCAATGGATTACATTCATTCTACTTTCTGACCTCTGGGAAAATACACACCTTCAACAAACCACCATTGCCCCCACTTAGAGCTCCATCAATGCCATGTTGTAAAATGTGGCTGATTATATAGGGCCCAAGGCTTATTCAACAATGCCCTACTCTTTGAGTTTTAGCCTGGATTCTTCTCAGTCCTTCTTGACTAGATTCAGAGTCTGCCTGTCCCAGTCTTGAGCTCCTGTTGTCTGCTTCTCTAGATGGTATGTGGAGACCTTGACTTTGGGACCCATGTTCCCTATTCCCATGAAGCCCCAAGAGGCATCCTCTGATTGGACCTTCCTTTTACATGAGGGAATCATGCCACCCAATCAGATCTCCCCTAGTTTAGAAGCTTTTCCTACCCTTAGCCTCCAGGGTTCTCAGCATTCAGTAGGCCAGGGCCAATGATGTTTTCCCACATGCCAGGCCCTTATGCTGCCTAGCGCTTAACCAGCTCACGCTTAGCCTCTCAGCTCCTCCCCAGAGTTGTCCCTCCCACCTCTTCCTCTACAAGACATTTCTCTCCTTTCCACTAATTGTTTCCAATCAGCATGCTTGCCTTGGGAGTCAGTACAGAAAAAATAAAGCAATAGGGATATCTCAAGTAGAAAGGGATTTAATACAGGGAATCAGGTACTTTCAAAATCACTGGAAGGAAGAAGGAGTTAAAAAAAAAAAAGGTATTTCAGCTTTCCTGTCATTGGACAGACACCACTATAACTAACCCAGAGGTCCGGAAATGTTTGCTCACTTCCTTCCAGGCCACCCACATCCATAAAAAGCTGTTGACCGACAGTGGACCACAGAGTCCAGTTCAGCTGCAGGCAACACATGTGAGAAGAGCCCACTAGGCCACTGGAACTGCCTTGGAGAGGCGGCCTTCTCCTTCCTTCTGCCTTCCAAATCTTTCAGGGTTGTTATCAGATGGATAGAACCCTAGTTTGAAGGAGTCTGTAAAATGCAGCTTCCCAACATCTCCAAATACAAGGAGGTTCAACTGAAGTTGGGGAGACTGAGTCCAATTATCCAGCACCTTTCTCTCCCACCAGCCAGCTCTGAATTCCCTTTATGAATTTTTGGGTGAAAGACCTCATTCCTTGGTGCTCTCTCCCTTAGATTCAGCCCATATTCCAGTTCACAAGCAAATTCAAAAACAATACTTGATATTTTTAAGGGTGCATTTTTGAGTGCCTACTGTGTGTCATATACTGCAGTAGGCAGAGGAAACTCAGAAAGGCATGAGATTGGTCTAAGCTATGGAAAAGTGCCCGGCCCTTAAAGGTAAAAGGACAAGAATGGAAATGATAAGGCAAAGAGTGGGAAATGAATGGAAGGAACAAGATTTCATATACACATGAAGATAATTTCTATTTGATTCTCTGCTTTAATTTGATTCCCACAATAGCCCTTCAAAGTTGGATGGGCAAAATCTATTATTTCTTTTCCTGGATGGGGAAATTGAGGCTGAGATGAGTTGACTATGATCTCATAGTTCAGTGGAAGAGGGATTCATGTCTTCTGGCTCCAGCCCAATTGTAAGCAAATTGGAGACTTCAGGGATGTCCCACTGGTACTCTCTAGACCCCCCTGAGTTCACTGTAGCTGAGGGGGACAGTTCTGGGGTACACACTAGCTCCCCCATCCCCAGACCTCCATCCCTCAGCTATTTTGTCTGTGGGCTTGCCCCAGCGCCATAGGAGGTTGCTTCGCTTAGTGAAAGCTGGTCAGTCATGTCCGACTCTTTGAGACCTCGTGGAGTGTAGCCTGCCGTGAGGACTATATCCCACCAGGCTCCTCTGTTCATGGGATTCTCCAGGCAACGATACTGGAGTGGGTAGCCATTCCCTTCTCCAGGGGAACTTCCTGACCCAGGGGTCGAACCTGGGTCTCCTGTATTGCAGGTGGATTCTTTAACATCTGAGCCACCAGGGGAGCCCTTGCTTCACTTAGCACAGGTGCAACTGGGAAATGTGAGGGAGGCAAGGGCCCAGGGGGCAGCCTTCAAGCACTAGGGGGCCAGAGGTAGAGGATAATGCCCGGCCTCCCCATTGACTGAGGTCTACTTCCCAGGGTTTCTCAGCGGATCCCCACCAGGTGCCCACATATCCTCAGCACATGATAAATGATTTCTGTCCCTTCTCTGTCCCTCCCTGCTCCCTCTCTCCCCTTCTGTGGAGTCACATCTCAAATCAATCACCTGCACTCGTGCCTTGTCTTAGTGTCGGCCTTTGGTTGAACTAGCCTAAGGCAGCACGCGTGCGTCAGAGGAAGTTGGAAATGCTCATAAACATTTGTTTTCATCCTCTCTGAACTGGACTCAGATAACCTCTCCTGGCAGTGAGCAAGAATAAAGGCCACGTGATCTCCTTATCAGACACCTCCTGTCAGACTCTCATTCGTGTTATAGGTGGTTGGTGGCACCTGCCAGTCTGGACTCTCTTTTGTATTGGCGACTTTGTTCTGCTGCCCAGCTGGCACGAGGCACTAGATAAGCAGCACTGGGTCCAGAGAGCAGCACATGCTGCCAGCTCCCCAGTTCCTGCCAGTGAGTCCAGGGAAAGGACCAAGCAGGAATAAGAGACCAAGGCTGCCCCAGGGGGAGAGGAAAGCTCTGTCACTTGCCGTGGCTGCCATGGTTCCCAGTCTCTTTCCTGTACCCTCCAGTCACAATGGAACCCTGGGTGATGGAGATGTCATCTCGGCAGTGACTGATCTGTTGAGACAATCTGAGCGTGGCATGGCGCCATGGGGAAGGACCACAGCCAGATGCCGACGGACCCACTGGCCCAGGTCCGACACGCTGAACTGTGTCCAGCTGGGTGTGCAAAGATGTCCTCTGTGGGTTATCTCCCGGAACAGCTGTGTGCGTTCATTACCTCCTCCCTTCCTATAATACTTATCGAAGATGCTTATGTGCCTGGCATCATGGAGGAACTAGGCCTACAACAAGGAACAACATAGATGTGATCTCCCACTTTTCTGAATTGCTCATATAGAATGGGAGGCAGGTATTGATCAAGTATCAACTACACATAATTATATGGCAGCCGGGTCCCCTCCCCCACCCCATTTCTCATACACAACTTGTATCTGGAGCCCAAGCCCATATTAAGACAGGGCATGTCAAGAGTGGAGAGAATAGAGTTCTTTGGCATTCTAAGAGCTCCTCTGGAGTGATCTCGTGAGAAAGGTAGCTGTAGCAGTCATTGAGAAGGAAAGAAAATACATGGAAATTCTGTTATCTTTCAGCATTCTGGGCTTCCCTGTTGGCTCAGTAAAGAATCTGCCAGCAATGTGGGAGACCCGGGTTCGAGCCCTGGGTGGGGAAGATCCCCTGGAGAAGGCAATGGCAACTCATTCCAGTATTCTTGCCTGGGAAATCCCATGGACAGTGTAGCCTAACAGTCCATGGGGTCACAAAGAGTCAGACATGACTGAGCGATAAACGTTAACACTCTGCATTCTAAGGATTCCTGGCACTTTTTCTCTGCAGGCCAAGGCAAGACAGGTCAGTGAGTGGCAAGCCCCAGAAAGGGTGGCAGGAGCCTTTATTTACAGGGAGGTGTCAATGGGTGATATAAGCTTCTAATGTGACATGTCTCCTTCTCCATGTCCACCCCCATCAAGTCCCTGCATTTCAGAGGTCATTGGCATAAAGGGGCAGATTCTAAACCTGAGATTTTGATCTTTGGGGGAAAGAGCTGGGGTATGGGGTGGTTTATCTTTTTGGATCTTTCTTGTGATTCTCGCAGAGGCTGGCCTGGGTCTGCGGGCACTGAAGTGGGAGCTT
This sequence comes from Madoqua kirkii, assembly GCA_006408675.1. NCBI lineage: Eukaryota > Metazoa > Chordata > Mammalia > Artiodactyla > Bovidae > Madoqua > Madoqua kirkii. Next base: position 17,505 of record SJYC01083185.1, read on the forward strand.
GGGCTTCCTGCTTGTCCAGAAAAGGCCAAATCCCAGTTCCAGTCACTGATGGCTTCCAGTGCTAGTCAAGCCCTGGCTCTTGCAAATGCTGTCTGGAGCAGCTCCCAAGCCATTAAACTCTCAGTCCTGGGGAACTCCACAGCTGTCAGAGAGGAGGAGGAGAGGGGTGGAACAGCCAGTTCAGATTCACTTCAAACCAGAAGTGGAACAATCCCCGTTACATTATTAATCCCTGGAGCCATGTAAAGTTTCATCTGTTTTCTCTCAACGATTTTTTTACAAGCTACATTTTCCAAAAGCTGCAAGACCTACGACTAAGCAGTATCTTTCCCAGTGCGTGAAAATCCCAGGGTATGTGCTGCAAACCTGAGGACTGGGGACATGAGTTCTAGACTTGCCTTTGACACAAGCCAGCTGTGCGACAATGAGCCAGCGTCTCTACTGGTTAACAATCACCATGGGAAAATACCCACAGTCTCAGTAGCATGCAAGGACAAGCAGCTAGTACCATGGCCCTGTGGGGCAGCTGGGTTTATTTAGCTGATCGAGGCTGGCCTTAGTTTGGCAGCAGTATCGTAGGCTATGGGGCTTCCCAGGTGCTGCTAGTGGTAAAGAGTCTTCTTGTCAATGAAGGAAGCGAAAGAGATGCGGGTTCAATTCCTGGGTTGGGAAGACCCACTGGAGGAGGGTATGGCAAACCACTCCAGTATTTCTGCCTGGGAAATCCCATGGATGGAGGAGCTTGGAGGGTTACAGTCCATGGGGTTGCAACGAGTCAGACAACTAAGTGATTAAGCACACACTGTAGGCCGCGGTGGCTCTGCTTCGTGTCACAGGACTGAGCTTTGGCTGAGCCAACTCCATCACTCCATGTGTCTCCTCTCCTCCTGGCCCAGTGGGCTAGGTGAACATCTTCTTTTCATACAATAGCAGAGGCACCAGGAGGATGTGGAAGGATGTGGGGCCTCTTGAGGTCTAGGCTCGTAACTATCTTAAGGCCCATTTCATTAGGCAAACCAAGTTGCTTGGCTCTGCCTCAGATCAAGGGACAGGGAAGTACCCTCCACCTCTGGCAATGACGTGACGATGCCATGAGACAGGGCAGAGTAAAGCACTGGCACTATTCATGGAATCTATCACCTGTAAGGCAAGTAGGTCACCAGGTCATCAGGTCATATGGTCCCCTGGGTCCCTTATAGCCTAACCATTCTATAAGTCTAAATAATGATGTGGAAACAGTGTTGAAGGATATTAACCAGTGAAAGTGAGTAAGAAATAAATCCGGTCTCTCTTAGGAAAATTTCTCTGAACATGCGAGTCAATTACAACCAGGTACAAAGACTTGCGTCTCAGAAGCTGCCCACTTCCCCCAAATCAGGCAATGGATTTACACAAGCTCAGCATATGTGAAGGTCTGTATAAAAATGCAGGACGGCTCCTACTCTGAATTCTCACACCTGTCCTCACTTCCCTAATGCCAATAAG